>BSBK01002297.1:77500-385000 GCA_027943335.1 Chamaecyparis obtusa | reverse complement strand
AGTCCTCCAGAAACAAGTTCTAAATAACATTTATACAGTGAATAACATTTAAAATATAATAAACCTCAATTTGATCAGCCACGTTGACAACAAAGGCACTGGGTATTGGTTCTAAAGAAAACCATTTCCCATCTTTGAGCACTTGCAAGCCACTCACATCTCCTTGCATCAGAACAGTAATGCCGAGTGGATCTGAATGAGGTGTTGTGCCAAGGGTAAGATCTGGATTTGGGCATGCAGGATAGTAATTTATGAACATTTGCTGGCTGTGCTTTCCAAAGAGTGCATTCAAATAATCAGAATCTTGTCCAAGAGCTTCAGAAATTGCAGCCAGAAGCCTTAGAACCAGCACTCTTATCTCCTTGCAATACTTCCCCGCAATCTCTCTGTTTCAAAACGGTGAAATGGAGAAAAAGGATCATAAACTTTTGTTGGTAAATTCCCTTGAAAAACTTTAGATTTGATTTAATTTTTAATCAGTTTTTTTGTCACTACCTGTAAAGTGCAGGCTTTTGAGGCCATGAATTGATAAAATCCTCCAGCGGATGGCATGGGTGTTTTAGATAATCCCTCCACTCAAAGAATTTGTCTTTGGTGACATTTAAGCTTGTGGAAACCCTGATAGCCTGCTTTGGGTCCTCTGAATACAGACAAACCCTGTCTTCCACAGGCATTTCAAAAAACTCTTTGGCAATGTCCATCATGCTCTTGATCGCATCTTCTGGCACTCCGTGGTTGATGATCTGAATGAATGATCCATGTTGAAATTAGGCGATGCCCAGATAAAGAAAAAGGGAACAAAGGGAATCTAGATGTTTACCTGGAAGAAGCCCTCCTCCTCGCATGCCCGCCTAATCTGATTGACTACCTTTATTCTATGAGGCCCATCCAAATCCTTGAGATCAATGACTGGAAATGAATAAGAATGGCAGACCTGGGACATGTCGGGACGTTCACTTGAAGGAAAGACATAGTTATCCTGAACATGAAGGTGATTGTGGCCATTGGACAAGAGTTTCTGCATAGCATTGAGATCAGACACAACATGGGCTGTGGATGTCATCCTGTAATGAAAAGAAGATTGCCTCAATTGATATCTGGTATTGACTCGGGTATTTAGTTGGCTTAAATAATATTTTGGAGAGTTAGAGAGAGCTGGAAACATTTGTCTGCATTCAAGAAAAGACACGCATAAGTCGATTGAAATGCTAAGGAAAACTCCATTATCGTTATAAAATCATCTTTCTGTAAACTGTGTTATAGATTGAGCATTTTAGGAGACATAAATTATAAAATAAAGAAGTTGATAAAAGATGTTTATTTATAAATTGGTTTATGGGATCATTTATGAATAAATTAAATTGATATACAAGTATTTTGAGGAAAACTTCAATATCATAAAAGACAAAATTGGTAAAATTCATACATACATATATATCTTAAAATACTTAACTCTTCTATCAATTTAGTTTATCAATGAGTGATCTAAATAGAACAATTTATAAATAGACAACTTTTATATAAAGTTTTATGACGAAATTGATGTATGATATTTTTAAGAAAAATAAATGTTCATTTATAAAAAGTTTGTGTGCTTAAAATTGATGTACAAGCTTTTAAGGAGCACTCCTATATATATATATATATAATAGAAAGAAATTGCATTACACGATATGAGCTAATATAATTTATCATAGTTTTAAATCTTTTAAATATTCCTTCATTTGATTAGCTTATCTTATCATGTTTTTTAATGTGAGGAATTATTGGGGTCAAAAGTGGCATAAAATTGTCAAATACACAATACTTATAGATGGCATAGGCTACAAATCCAAAGATATTTAGGTTCTAGAAGAAGTAGGGCTAGGGTATCTTTGAGAAATACCTACATTTGATCGTGAAGTTCAAATGTTGATGACTTTGGTGAAGCATTAAAAATTAAATACCATACTTTCTTTTTAACCACAAGTTAGTTGAAAATGAATTTACATGATGTTATATGAGATGGTTTAGTAGTAGGATGAATAAATGTATAAGTCACTAAGTCATGGTGGATAAGTCACTACTAATTATATGAGATGGTTTAGTAGTAGGATGAATAAATGTATTTGTATTGCATTGGTAGAGGCTTTGGGCATTTTGTATTTTGTGGAGTGAAGTTGTGTTCTTGGCTAGAAAAAAAGGATTATTTGTGAAACTAATTTTCAGGTGGTGGTAACTATGTTGAAAAAACAACAAGTAGATGATGTTAGTTGGAACTCAGTCTTGGTTATTAGACAAATTCTTAGGTTGTGTGGCTCCTAGTAATTTGTGACTTAAATATCCACTTTACTAGGGAGTGGAATGAAGTTCTGAATTGTCTGGCCAAATGGGTTTTTGATCAAATGCAGGGTTGGAATATTGTGGATAGGGGACAATTATCTTTGTAATCGCCTCAAATGTTGGATTGGTTAGTGGATAAAGATAGGGTCGTGTAGTATTTTTTCTCTACTAGGCAGTCATCCCTTCTTGCTTTGTAATTCTCTTTGTTGATTAAATTTGTACCCCTCCTTTTAGTTTACAGTATGACATGCTACAAAATAGTACATCTTTTCAATGTTATATTTGGTAGCTTCTCTATATAACATAAGTTGTTAAATTGTCAATTATTGTCATTTTTGGTATAGGTGAAATTAATATACGAGCTTCAAAATGAAAACTCTGTTGTTAAATATTTATCTATAAATTGTGCTATGTGGTAAGGTGAAATCAATATACGAAACTTTAGAGAAAATTATATTAAGTGAGATTGATATAGTTATTTTTAAAGGAAAACTCCAATATCATAAAAGACATGTATATTTATAAACAATTTAATTTAGATCACTTACCATAGTTGAAATTGATATACAAGATTTTAAGAAAAACTTTAATATCATAAAAGATAGATCTATTTATAAATTGTTTAATTTGGATCATTCACAATAGGTCAAATTGATATATGAGCTTTTGAGGAGAACTACATTATCATAAATGGTTTTATTTAAATTAGTCATTGATAGATGAAATTGATAGAAGAATATATAATTAAAGAATTCGGGAGAAATGGGTTGTGGTTGTTGTTGTTGTTGTTGTTGTTGTTGTTGTTGTGTGTGTGTGTGTGTGTGTGTGTGTGTAATTGATATACAAGATTTTAGGGAAAAAACTTCATTATCATAAAGATGGACCTATTATAAATTATTTTATTTAGATGAGTCATTGATAGATGAAAGTGATAAAAGAGTTTATAAAGTAATCATTTTAAGAGAAATGGATTGATACCTATATGGTGAAATTGTTATGCAAGATTTTAAGGAAAACTCCATTCACAGATGAAAGTGATAGAAGAGTTTATAAAGAAAACATTTTAGGAGAAATGAACATGATAACCAAGAGATAACTTATCACCCACACAAGGTGGGATCACATATCCACCAAAGGTGGATCATTTTCTATTGTGCAATGAATTATGTACAAAAATGTGCAACAATGTGGAAAATGATTAAGTGGTAAGTATGCTTAAGGTCGAGATAACACATAAAGTGGAAAGTGATAACTTCTATCACCACCTAAAGTAAAATGTATCCTACACCACATGCATCTTCTTAAGTTTCACATATGTAAACTACTAAGTTATGCATTATCCTAAGTAAGCTTAAGTAAAGTGTAATTAGGTAAATAATTAATGACACTAACACCCCCCCTTAAATACCACTTAGGAATGCAGACTCAAGCTAACAATGCAAGATGGGTCCTGATTACTAGGCCATGTGATGCAGCCAAAATTCCTTTAACAATTAATAGAAACATAAGAGAGCAAAATAACACAAAAGATTTTTTTAGAATTTCAATATTTCTTTATTATTCTTCTGACTACTCTTCTGCTACAATGAGAGAAAACACTGATTTAAGTACAAATCCAAAATTACCCTTTTTGATAGTTTTTTTCATAAAACTATTTTTTGCAATTTTTTGGTAATTTTTAAAACAACTCAAAAAAAGCTGATTTTTTTCCGTGAAGCTTACTAAAACTAAGATAAGATGAATTGGCAACTAACCTTCGAAATTGGAAATAATATTTTGAAGTTATTTAAAAAAACATTTTTCCAAAAAACTACTAAAATTTTAAAAAGCCAATAAAAGCTCCTGCATCATTCTCCTCTGGTTGAAAGAACGCAGCTCCTACAAGTTATTTTTGAATGCATTCTTATTTTCTAGATCTAATCCTTCCCATTATACTAGATATTTATTCTATTGACCTAGAGAAGAGAAAATTGAAGCCCTCTTGAATACAAGTCTACCCCTTTTTCTTGGTCTTCTGATTCTTTGCCAATTTGTTCTTCATCTTTGCAACTATCCCTGGATCTTTTTTCCTCTTATTTTTCTTAATTAAACCATCTTCTATCCAATGTCATCTCAACTTTCAAATTCCAAAATTTGATTTCATGTGCATATACTTCAATAGCATCATTGTTTATGTCTTCATCATATAATATAACATCATATTCTCCATTACCATGATTTTCATAAAAAAATTACAAATCAACATATTGCTCTTTCACAAATAAAGCTGTAAAATCTTCATCAACAACCTTATTATCAATAGGTGTTTCCACTTTCTCAATTTGACCATCAAATTCAAATAATTGAAAATGACAAGGGGACTCATCTGCAACTATATTTACCTTGTCTTCCTCATATTTTGATGTCAAAATAGTCATAGGTATTTGTTGGGTCCAGTAAAATTCACCATGGAAAAGTGTCTTCGACCCTTTCTTGTTCATTCATTTAAAGACTGGTCCGATGTCATTCCCTTGTCGGTCTGCCTCCTACAATTCTCCTAGTTCTTTGAACCGTCTAATCACCAAGCTTAAAGCCTCCAAGTTTGTTTGTGTCAAAGTCAACTTTCTTTGTTAAAACTTTTCCTAAGGCCTATGCTACCTATGAACCACTTCGAACCTCTTTGAACTCCGGTTCAAAGTAGTTCGAAGCAATTCAATCAAAGATTATTTTTCTAACGATTGGTTTATGTAGATGGGCCCTGGTCTATGTCACCTTTTTGCAGTGAACCACTTCGAACCCGAGTTCAAAGTAGTTCAAAAGAGTTCAAGGGCGGATAGTGGGCAAACTGATGAGTGAAGTGACAGTTGAAAGGACAGATGATGTAAGTTGGCGGTGAAGAAATTGTTAAGTTATAAATGTGGATAGTCTTGAAAAGACAGGAGCCACGAGGTAAACCTGAAGTGAAGTTTTGGGTCGCAATTAAGGAAATCTTTAACATGAGTGGGGGATATTACTTAAGAAAAGATTAATGATACTCATAAAGAATGTAGATTTCAAGGACACCCCATTGTCAAGTCATCATTACCCACCTCGTTCCAATTAATACTCCCAATTAATGCCCATTAACTTGATCCTTCACGGCATGATTTTTCAAAATATAAGTATTTCTGTAAGCTCTCTCTTTTCTGTTATAATCCTGCGGAGTCTCGGCTATGGAAGAGGAAATTGTTTTCTTGAGTCTGCAGAAAACAAGTAGTCACTGAAAGCTCTCCTTAATTTCCTGTTCCTATTTGATAATATTTGTTGAAGAAGGGGGGGTTGGTTTTGTTAGTTTTTCAATGGAAAAGATGAGGTCTAACATGCATTTCTTTGGGAATTACAAGAACATGGAGTGTCGTGCCCCAGTTATCACAGACACAAATATTTTAGGGGCTGAGGTAGAAGAAATGGTTGTTCACCTCACAAAATGTGCCGCAGAAGAGCATAGTCTTGAGATTCTGTCAAGCGGGTTGCTAGAAGCTATGGCTTTCCGCCCGTCAATCATTAGTCTGGAGCTAATTCAACAATGTATCAATAGATATGATATCAAGTCTAAATGCATATTGAATGCTGAGGGTCAAAATTTGTTACCTGTGAATAGGGAAACCATTATGTCTGCTTTTAAAATCCCAAAAGAATCCTTTGCCAACTTTACCCCGACCCAGTCACTAGCTCAATTCTGGGAAAATATAGATAAAAATTGTAGTCACATGGCCCAATTTTCAGATTTTGCTCGGGAGACTTTGAGCTACAACAGAATAGGAGTTGTGGATGTAGGAGAGGAAGTTCTTCCTCACTGTAGACTTTTTGCTAAGGGGGGAATGAAATTTAATTTTGATTGTAATGCAGGGGAAAGGGGTATTTTATTTTCAGATTGTGATTAGTGTACAGGAACAACATAATCTTTTTTATTTTGTTGTGTTCAAAGAAGGAAAATAGCAGCATACTAAAACTTTGAGTTTAGAGGTTCATCTTCCGATTAATATTCATCTTGGAATGATTTTGGTTTCTTTGAGTGTGTATCTATTACATCTGATCATCAGCATGATCATCTTTGGACTTTGCACTATAGTTTTTCATGTATTTGGAAAGAATAGTATGTCTTTCTCTTTTTGTTCTTTTTATAATGCAACATTTGGGTAAATGAACTTTGTGTCATTTACTATTTATTTCCTTTCAGATAGTTTTTCCCTTCACATCTATGTTGTGTTTATAGATAGATGTTTGTAAGCCTTTATTGCTTTTAGGTTAAAAGCATTATCAATTATATTTTAGTTGATTCATTATAAATCCCACACGGGGAGCTGTACCCGTATAATTCAGAGGGCACTTACGCTTTTCAATAGCGAAGTGACCCAATTGTTGGTTCTGGTTGAGTCTTCTTGTTTGGTCTTTTTAGGGTCATTTTTTAGGTATTTTCTTGGAAGACAAATCTATTCACCAACAGATTTTTGGCGACTCTACTGGGGAGAGTCTAGTATAAAACACTAGGTTCTCCATTGTTATAATGCCACAAGATGGTGTTACCGTACAATGATGTGTTTCCCGTGCTTCAACCTAATCTAGGATTTGAAGAAACACAAGAAGACCTAATTTCAAGCCTAGCTGTAGCAGTGTGGAAATTTAGGTGCAGTAATCAACAGTTTCATCAAGTGTTAGAGGTGCTCAAGAAAGAAGAAGAAATAGTTGAATGCCTGAGGGGTATACCCATTTCTCAAGAGGCAGTTGTAGTAAATAGAATTGTGCACACCTCTACAAGAAATTAAGGTCAAACCCCATACTAAAGCTGGTAGAAAAAAGGTATACCAGAGGTGATCAGAGTAGGGGATTAGTGGATGAGGACTTTGAAGCCTTGAGAAATCTAAGTTTTTCACTTGATCGGGATACCCCTAAGAAGAAGAAGACCCGAACCTTTAGCTGACCTTCATCACCTCCATCCAGCCCTACTATTCCACCTACTTTTCAAGCTATTGTATCCCCAAGTACTGTGGTACCTACTATTCTTAATATCTAGCCTTTGAATTTCTAGTTTCCCAACATGGCTGCCAATCAACCTTGGGGTCAAAATATTGGACTACTGAATTTAGGAGCTAACCCCCTTAGTGATCTGTGTAAAGGTGCTAATCAAGTCTTTCCTAAGTTTAGCAGAGATGGAAAGATAACTACTGATGATCATCTTAGTGCTTTCCATACTGCCTGTGGTATTATCAGTGTCCCTACCCAAGAAGTAGTAGTCGGGCGTTTTGTCAGAACTTTAGTTGACAATGCATGCAGCTGACTGGTTCAGTCATTTACCTAATGGTTCAATCACTAATTGGAATGACATGAGAGTTTATTTTAAAGAAAGATTTAAAACTCCTAATAATGAGATTTCATTATTACTCCAACTTAGTCAGCTCAAGAAAGAAATTCATGAACCTATGCAAGAATTTGTGACCAAGTTTAACAGAATCTTGCAAAGGATACCTGCAAATTCCACACCAAGTGATGAGAATAAGAAGATCTTCTTCTTGAATGTTGTCCCACCTGATATAAGTTTTCACCTATTAAAAGATGGAGTGGCCAATTTGGGTGCTGCACAGAGACAAGCTATTCAACTTGAAGATACATTTATAATGGCTGGTAAATGGAAGAGAGAAATTCAGGCCTCGAGAAGCTCCTCATCTTCTACCACAAAAGATCCTTTAATGCAGAGTTTGATGAATGATATGGCTATGCTCAAGAGACAACAGAATAATCCCAATTCCCCATACCAATCCCCTTATTAGGATGTAAGCCGAAGACAATATAATCAACCTTCAGGAAAAACTCCTCTCTTGCCGAGCTCACAACCTAGATTACAGATTGAATCCACTCCAAAGGAAAGGATGTGTTTGTTTCATCTAAAAACTGATCATGATGGAGAAACTTGTCCCGATTGGTTTAGATGTCTTCAAATAAATGCAACAAAGGACACCATTGGTATAGAAGAGTTGCAAGAGGAGAAAGGTTCACCTGATATTGGTCTATCCAGTTCTTTTTATTTGGAGTATGAACTAGATTCTGATAGAGGAGGAAGTATTTTGGTAACTCTGCAAGATCCTCTTGTGTCATTCTAATAAGAAACCAAAGAACACAAAAGTTTATTCCTGGTTCAATTGCTACTAATGTTGATGCTAAACGTAAAGAAGTTGGAAATGGAGAGACTCTTGCATGCCCAAAAAGTCTTGAAGTAAAGATTTTACCTAGAGGTAATCCAATTTCTCCTCCTTTTGATTTTGTCAAGTTTTGCAAGTCAACAACTATTTCCATTTCCCCTACTAAATATTTGAAAATGAACCCCAAAGAACTAGATAGACTAGTAAAATGTGTGAAAGGGGAATCTAGTTCAAGTTCTCAATCGGATAAACCCCTAATAGGTGAGATGACTACAATTGAAGAACCTCTTGTTTTTGTGCCCAAGGATACTCCACAGATACCGGAGGATTGTCCCTTTGTCAATTCTATCGAGACTAAAATTAAAGAAAAGAAGCCCAATCCTTTTTACATTTCCCTATTGTTGAATGGGCAAAAACTCAGTAATTACATCATTGATTCTGGTGCATCAGATAATATCATGCCTACCCCAGTTGCAAGAGCTTTAGGTCTCACCCTAACCAAGACTTTTGGCCATTGTTATTCTATGGATAGGAAACAAGTACCATTGATGGGTCAGGTTAAAGACACCCAAGCTGTTCTTGCTGCATGTCCTGATAAACACTTGAAGTTAACAATATTGGTAGCAGACATTCCAGCCAATTACGGTATGCTGCTCAGCAGAACCTTCTGTAAGGATTTGGGAGGAGATATAAAAATGGATTGGTCTGAAGCAATTATCTCGGTAGGGAAAAAGAAGATAAAATTGGAACCTGAGCCTAAGAATAAATACACAATGGTACCCTCAGATAATCCCAAAGCCCAAATTTTGTATGAGGAGTGCCATTTTGGTAATTATGTTATTTTGACATATATAGAAAAAGATAATGAGGCTTCCATTCCTAAGGAAGAAGACATATGGAAGATGGAGTTCAATGGCAGCTGTTTGAATTCAAGATCAGGCGCGGGGGGAGTTGAACTCTTTCCTCCTAATGAATAATGCATTCCTTTCTCTTTCAAATTAGATTTCAAAAATACTAATAATACTGCAGAATACAAAGTTTTGCTACATTGGGATTAGAGGAGGCAAAGTTGAGGGGAGTTAAGAAATTAGTTGCGAAAGGAGATGCCAAATTGATCGTAAAATAGGTGAGAGGACAGTTTTGTGTTAAGAATGAAAAATTAAAATACTATAGGAACTTGGTATGGGATGAGCTTGATTTCTTTGATGCTCTCTCCATAGAATTTATACCTAGGAGCCAGAATACCAAAGCAGATTCCTTAGCAGTATCGGCTTCATTGTTATTACCTCATCCTAATTTTAAAATTTAGAAGTGTCAAATTGAAATGATCTATAAGCTGAGAATACCAGATAATATGGAGCATTAGCAAGTGTTTGACAATGATTCTCAACTCAGAGATTTTATGGAATGTGCTGCAAATTTTTCTGATATATATTTTGAGGGGTCTAATAATGAATGTAAGGAGGTTTACAAAGATGCTGCAGGTGATGATGGAATCATTCAACTCAAAGGAAATAAAATTCCCAAAGGCCTCATTGTTAGGAATGAATGCTGGATGTTGGCAATCATTCTATAGCAGTTGTTGTTGCATTCATGACTATGATTGTCATTAATGTCAACACAATGATCTTCTAGAGACTAGTAGAGACAGTATTTTGATTAGCGCACATGGGATATTACAGTTGGAGCTATGAGATATTGAGGTTATATTCTTTGATATGTTATATGTCTATGGTTAAGAGCACAAATAGTAATTCATTGATTCATGAAAGTTATGAGCATTTTGGTGGAAGTAGTATTTAGGCAATGTTCCTAAGTAGCGGTTTGTAGAAATCGGATGATATCTCCTAATCGGGATGGAATCTGGTTTTGCGCAGTTAAAGGGAAGTTTGAGACACATTGATAGTGACATGGTTCACAGTGAAAACTTTGAGGTCGCACAAGTGAAGAGTTATTGTACTTGGAAGCTGATAGTTTTGTGTAATTTTGATGTAGCATGTGGAAACTTTTATTTTGTATTTGTGTGCCAACTCATTTATAATTATTTGAGTGTGGTACATAAAGGAAGGAATGTTTTTTCTTATTGGATGTAGTTGTAATGTGAAATAAGTGTGTGAGTATGTGAATGTAAGCATGAAGTGAAGAAAAGAGCTAATGAAATTGTGAAAGCGAAAGTATGAAGGAAGACATACGAAGTACAGAGATCTAGAATTGAGATCTAGTGTAGCAGTGAGTGCGGTTTGGAATAGTGAGGAGGTAAAATATTTCATATTATTCTGCTAAATAATCTTAAGGTCATTTGGACAGTGTGTTTAGTGATCTTACCCTGAAGCTATTTGGGTAGTGGGTCCTTCTGTCTTCCATAACTCTTAACAGGGTTAGAATCTTTTAATAGGGATTCAAAATCTCCTAACAGGGATTCATATGTACTGAATGTATTTCATAAGAATCCTAACAGAGTCCATCCTTTCACAAGGAATATTCATATTAGTGCATCTTTTTGGGCATCATTCACATTGGGGTTTACTCTTTGATCAAGAGGTTCCCTATTCAACATATCTTGTGTTATTGTGTCATTGTGTATGAATATCTTTCTATAGTTGGTAATTATATTTCTTATATGGTTAAATATTGTTGAAGTTGAAGGTTATAATTATCTGATAACTAATTCATGCCCCCCCCCCCTCTTAGTTATCTTGGTGGACTTTACTTTCTAACAATTGGTATCAGACCAGTAGGTCCTTGAAAGGAAAGTTTAACAGCTTAAGGAGATCCATGGTGAATTTCAAGAAAGAAAGCCCTAAGTTTGAAGGAGTAAATTTTGACAGCTGGAAAGAAAAGATGAAGACACATCTGCTATGTTTAGGACCAGGTTATTGGTTGATTAAAAAGAATGATAGGACTATCATTGAAGAAGACAGTCTTGAAACAAGTTCTAAAGATGAGGTAGATCTATTCATGTGTAACATACTTGCAAGAGAAGCACTTTTGACAGCACTTCTAGAGAATGAATACAGTCACGTAAAATGCTTGAAAAAATCTCATGAAATTTGGAAAGCTTTACACTCTACTTTTGAAGGTGATGAACATGAAAAGAGAGCTAGATTACATAATTGGATATGTGCATTTGAAGATATTAGAATGATGGAAGATGAATCTGTTAGAAGCTATATTGGTAGAATGTCAGAAATTGTTGTAGGGATAAAAGCTTGTGGAGGAACAAAGATAGAGAATGAAGTGATATGGAAAATTTTAAGGACATTGACTCATGTATTTAAGCAGACAACATAGATGATTGAACAAGTTATACCTTGTATAGAAAAATTTACAAGAGAAACTCTTCTTGGAAGATTGGAAGCAGCAGAGATGAACTTGAGGTTATCAGGAGACTTACCTAGAATGGAAACAGCATTCAGTGCTCTTAGTATCCATCCTACTTTGTCAAGAAGTACCAGTGTGAGTGGAGATTATGCCAACAGAAAATCTAGAAATGAAGAAGATAAGAAGATTGAAGAAGGTATTGCCTTGCTTGTGAAAAGAGAACCAAACAGTAAGAAAATCTTTAAATGTTGGACTTGTCAAGAATATGGTCATTTTGCATCTAAGTGTCCTAAGAGGGTTAAAAAGTATAGAAACAATTTCAAGCCTAGAAGATCTAAGGAATTTTATTATGCTAATGATGAAGATCTTGAAGCTAGTATAGAAAGAACCTTGAGTGAAAGTGATACTGAGAATAATGATGAAATAGGATTTGTAGCAATTAAATAAGAGAATCCTGAATCTGATATTAAGAAAGAAAAAGCCTTAGTTTCCAAAGTTGAAAAGAAAGCTAATTGGATTATAGATAGTGGTTATTTACATCATATGACTGGAGGTATGAAAAAGTTCATAAAGTTTGACAATTATGATGGAGGAGTTGTTAGAGTTGGTAACAATGCACCTTGTTTGATTAAAGGTATAGGATCTATTACTATTGATGGAAAGACTAATACTGATGATGTTTACTTTGTTGATGGATTGAAACATAATATTTTGAGTGTTGGATAGTTAGTTGATAAAGGATATCAAGTTTGGTTTACTGAGAAAACTTGTGCGATAAAGGATAAAGATGGAAATCTGATTGGAACTGGATCTAGAACCAGAGGTAATGTATTTCAATTGAATCCTACTGAGATGACCTGTTTGATTACTAAGATTGATGACAGTTGGTTATGGCATAGAAGGTTTTGTCATATAAACTTTGATAACATTGTGAAAGTGAGTACTACACTTGCAGTAAGGGATTTGCCTAAATTATGAAGCCTACTAACATGATTTGCAAAGAATGTGTGATGGCTAAGCAAAAGAGAAGTTCATTTCCTAGTAAGAAGTTCACATCGGCAGAGAAGTTGGAGATTGTTCATATAGACTTAAGTGGTCCTACCAGGACTAGAGGATTCTATGGAGAAAGGTATTTTATGATTCTTGTTGATGATTTTACAAGAATGATGTGGATTGCATTTCTGAAAGAAAAATCTAAAGCATTTGATAAGTTTAAGATCATTAAGAATAAAGTTGAAAATGAATCTGGAATGAAGATTAAATGTTTGAGATTTGATAGAGGTGGAGAATTTAATTGTAGAGAGTTTAACGCTTTTTGTGAAGTGAATGGTATTAAGAGACAGTTTTCAGCCCCTAGAACACCTGAACAAAATGGTATTGCAGAAAGAAGAAACAGGTCAGTGACTAAAGCAGCAAGAGCTATGTTATTTGAGAATGATTTGGCAAAGACATTCTGGAGAGAAGCAGTGAATACAACAGTATATACAATTAACAGAGTACAAATCAAAGCAGACACAAACAAGACACCTTATGAATTATGGTTTGGACATGCACCCTCAGTTAAGTATTTTAGAATTTTTGGAAGCAAATGTTATATAAACAGAGATGATGATATTAGAAAGTTTGATCCTAGAAATGATGAAGGTATTTTTCTTGGATATTCCTTGAAGAACAAAGCATATAGATGTTACAATAAGAGAACTAAGACTATTGTTGAGAGCGCAAATGTTAAAGTTGATGAGAAGTTCAAAATTCAGGAAAGAATGCTTGATTATGAATCTGATGAAGAAGCTCATCCTCAGCCTAACACTGAATCTACTAAATTATTCTATGAGACTGGTAGTGAATTATTGAATGAGAGTCCTGTAGAAGAAACCAGAGAAGAATCTATAGTTGAAGCAAGATCTGTGACTATGACACCGAACCGGTATATATCGAGACATCATCCTATTGAACAAGTTATTGGAAGTTTGGACAAAGGAGTTCTAACTCAAAATAAGGTACATTTATGTTTGATTTCTCAAATTGAATCTAAATCTACTAGTGAAGCTTGTAAAGATGAACATTGAATTAATGCTATGAGAGAAGAACTAGATCAAATTGAAAAGAACAAGACATGGGAATTGGTCCCTAGACCTAAAGACAAGAATGTGATTGAAACTAAATGGGTATTCAGAAATAAGATGAATGAACAAGGAGAAGTAGTAAGAAACAAAGCAAAATTGGTATGTAAGAGATACTCGTAGCAAGAAGGAATTGACTATGAAGAAAATTTTGCACCAGTAGCAAGACTTGAAGCAGTAAGGATGTTTTTGGCCTATGCAGCTGTTAAGAAATTCAAAGTGTATCAAATGGATGTGAAGTCCTTATTTCTGAATGGTGAATTGGAAGAAGAAGTCTACATTGACCAGCCTGAAGGTTTTCCTTTGACTCAAGAAGGAGATATGGTATGTAAACTGAAGAAAGCACTATATGGACTAAAGCAAGCACCTAGAACTTGGTATGCTAGATTGGATAAGTATTTGTTCAAATTGGGATTTACTAAAGGAACAACTGATAGCAACTTGTACACAAAAGAAATTGAAAATGGTTTGTTGATTATAGTTATTTTTGTTGATGACATTATCTTTGGAGGAGAAGATGAAGCTAGTGACAAATTTGTTGATGAAATGAAGACTGAATTTGAAATGAGTATGATTGGTGAGATCAAATACTTTTTGGGATTACAAATAACACAGAATAATGATGGTATCTTTGTAAGTCAGACAAAGTACTTGAATGATTTTCTGAAAAGATTTGGAATGGAGAATTGTAAACCATTTGGAACACCTATGGTTATAGGACACAAACTATCTAGCAAAGATGAAACACCGACAGTTGAGCAGAAGAAATACAGATCCATGATTAGAGGATTGCAGTATTTAACACACACTAGACTAGATATAGCACATTCAATTGGAATGGTAGCAAGATTTCAAGCTGAACCTAGAGAGTCACATTATGCAGTAGTAAAGAGGATATTGAGATATTTAAGGGGCACGATGGACTATGGATTGTGGTATGAAAAATCTAATGATTTTACCCTATGTGCATATATAAATGTTGATTGGGGAGGTAGTGTTGATGACAATAAAAGCACTAGTGGTGGAGCCTTTTTTCTTGGAAGAAGATTAGTTTCTTGGCTAAGAAAGAAGCAAAATTGTATTTCATAGAGTACAGTAGAAGTAGAGTATGTAGTAGCAACAAACAATTGTAACCAGATAATTTGGATGAAGCAAATGTTGAAGGATATTGGTATTAAGTTTGTTGAGCCTGTTGTCATACATTGTGACAACACCAGCACAGTTAGTATGTTTAAGAATCTTGTATTACATTCTAAGACAAAGCATATAGAGATCAAGTATCATGTTGTAAGAGAGAAAGTTGCTGAGAAAGAAGTAAGATTGGAGTACATAAGCACAAAGGAGCAGATAGCAAACATATTTACAAAGTCTTTGCCTAAGGATACATTTGAGTATCTGAGAGGTATGCTTTTGGTTATGCCCTAGCCTACTTTTGAATAATGATGTAGTTGGTTACATCTATCTAGTGGTATATAAGCCTTATCTTTCTTCTGGATTGGATGTTGGTACTTCCTCTATGGGGGAGTATGTGAGCTGAGTCATGAGGACTCTTGTGAATGTATTTTTTAAATAGTGTCTTTTGACATTGAGTTGTTGTTGACATAGTGATGAAATTTTTGTCATTGATGTCAATGAGGGAGAAGTGTACATGAAAAACCATTTGTACCATCTGTTGGAGAGAACTGAATAGGAAAATGAAGTAAGATTTTATTGATGAAGAAGATTTGAAATGTTTGTCAGAGCAACAGTGTTGCAGTATTGGATTTTTGGAACATTCGATGTTTTTCATCTATGTTGCCATCAATGCCAATGGGGGAGATTGTTAGGAATGAATGTTGGATGTTGGCAGTCATTCTATAGCAGTTGTTGTTGCATTCATGACTATGATTGTCATTAATGTCAACACAGTGATCTTCTGGAGACTAACAGAGAAGCAGATAGTATTTTGATTAGCGCACATGGGATATTGTAGTTAGAGCTATGTGATGTTGAGGTTATATTCTTTGATATGTTATATGTCTATGGTTAAGAGTGTAGACAATAATTCATTGATTCATGAAAGTTATGAGCATTTTGGTGGAAGCAGTATTCAGGCAGTGTTCCTGAGTAGCGGTTTGTGGAAATCGGATGATATCTCCTAATCGGGATGGAATCTAGTTTTGTGCAGTTAAAGGGAAGTTTGAGACACATTGATAGTGATTTGGTTCATAGTTCAAACTTTGAGGGGTCGCACGAGTGAAGAGTTATTGTACTTGGAACCTGACAGTTTTGTGTAATTTTGATGTAGTGTGTGGAAACTTTTATTTTGTATTTGTGTGCCAACTCATTTGTAATTATTTGAGTGTGGTATAAAGGAAGGAATTTTTTTTCTTATTGGATGTAGTTGTAATGTGAAAGAAGTGTGTGAGCATGTGAATGTAAGCATGAAGTGAAGAAGGGAGCTAATGAAGTTGTGAAAGCGAAAGTGTGAAGGAAGACATGCGAAGTATAGAGATCTGGTGTAGTAGTGAGTGCAATTTGGCACAGTGAGGAGGTAACATATTTCATATTATTCTACTGAATAATCTTAAGGCCATTTGGACAGTGTATTCATTGATCTTACCTTGAAGCTGTTTGGGCAGAGGGTCCTTCTGTCTTCCATAACTCTTAACAGGGTAAGAATCTTTTAACAGGGATTCAAAATCTCCTAATAGGGATTCATATGTACTGAATGTATTTCATAAGACTCTTAACAGAGTCCATCCTTTCACAAGGAATATTCTATAAGGAAACTCAGGTGCAGAAATAGCTTCCTACACTAATCTCTATAGGAGAGTATTGTGCAAATTCTTATAAATCCTCACAATTTCAGATTCATTAACTACTTTAACAAAGATATTGCAACCACATACCATGCATATAGAAAAATAGAGAATGACACAATGATATACCCTGGGGAAAACCTTTCATTAAAAAGCCCCAGCACTCCAAAACCTGCACAATGTATTATCTTCAACACAAAGATTACAATACACTTGCAATGCAAGTTCTTTCAGGAAATGAGAGACAAAGCCAACAAAACTTAAATTTTTGTTATATCTCTCCCATAGGAGCAGCATCATTATATATAGACTCCTTTGGACCCAAAAATAGGCACAACCACCAAGACCCATGCACAAAGCCACATGTACACAATTGTTACATGCAATCCCAAGAATAGGCGTCCATCCCTAGAATAGACTATGATAGCTTGTCATAGAATCTGCCAAAAAATAATGGTCACAAGAGAAGTGTAAGAGAATCTGTCATACCAACCTATTTTTGGCATATTCTCTTACACACACCAACCACTTCTTCTTGGGTGCCCAAATAGGCCCAAGTCATAAGATGCTCTTACACCTGTCATAGCACATTCCTTAAATAGTTCTTACGCGTCATAGGAATCTGTCATGACCGTTTCAGTCATGATCTCCTTACGCACAAGATGCCGACACATCAAGTGGAGTGACACATCAACATGCCAACTAGACATGTATACTCACACTTAATTACATTATTTGCAAAAAAATACATTTACAAAATAGATAATAAGAATAGGAATTATCCAAGGTTGAGACACCTTATTCCTAACATTCTCCCACTTGTCGAACACCTTGTAAGAGCAACAGGAACATAACAGGAACTTTAACCGCTATAGGCCAAAAGGCCCATAGACTCTGAACACCATCTAAACTTCTCAGTGCCCACTGGTTTTGTTAATGCATCTACAACATTCTCCACAGTATCTACCTTCTCCAAATTTACCTTTCCATCTTCCACCATATCTCTCACAAAGTGAAACTGCACATCAATGTGCTTCGTTCTGGCATGGAAAGTTGGATTCTTTGCAAGGCAAATAGCGCTCTGACTGTCACACCAAATAGTAATCTGTTCTGCATCAACACCAACATCAGAACATAATCTTCTAAGCCAAATAGCTTCTTTACAAGCATGAGTAGCAGCCATGTACTCAGCTTCTGTAGTGGACAAAGCAACCACAGGTTGTCGCTTACTCATCCAACTAATGGCACCAACAAACATAGTGAACACATAAGCACTGGTGGATCTCCTGATGTCAATATCACCTACCCAATCTGAATCCACAAACCCATGAATACAAACTGAATGCGAAGATCCAGAAGAGTTACCATGATAACATATGGAGTAATATGATGTACCCCTCAAATATCTGAATACCCGCTTAACTACATCCCAATGTACCCATCCAGGATTAGCCATAAACCGACTCAGGACTCCCACTGCTTGGGCAATGTCTAGTCTAGTACAGACCATAGCGTACATAAGACTGCCAATTGCACTAGCATAAGGTACTCTACTCATGTCCTCCACCTCACTAGGAGATTTTGGTCAATCATCTATAGATAACTTTGTTCCCATAGAAATAGGAACACATAGTGGTCTACAATCTACCATGTTGAACCGTCCAACACAGACTTCACATACTTACTCTGACTCAAACAAAGTTTTATGTTAGACCTATCTCTACTGATTTCCATACCCAAGATGTACCTAGCTGCCCCAAGATCTTTCATCTCAAACTGTGCTGACAACTGAGATTTAAAATCAGAAATCATACCCTTACCCTTCCCAAATAGCAACATATCATCAACATATAATGCAACAATAAGAAGGCGATCATTTTCAACTCTGAAATAAACACAATGAGCTGATTTTGATCTTACAAATCCAATTGACAACACAAAGGCATCAAACTTAAGGTACCACATCCTAGGAGATTGCTTCAAACCATATAGAGATTTCTTTAATCTACAAACTAAGGATTCTTTACCTTTAACAATGTAGTGCTCAGGCTGTGACATATAAATCTCTTCCTCCAAATCACCATGAAGGAAAGTTGTCTTCACATCCATCTATTCTATCTCTAAATCATATGATGCAGCAAGAGATAATAGAAATCTAATGGATGTCAACTTTGCAATAGGAGAGAATATTTCACCATAATCTATTCCCTCTACCTGTGAATACCCCTTTGCAACCAATCTAGCTTTATACCTTTCAACACTACCATCTGCACAAAATTTCTTCTTGAACACCCATTTACAGCCAACAGATTTTCTCCCTTTAGGCAAAGGTACAAGGTCCCAAGTTTTGTTTTTCTCCAATGAAGCCATCTCATCATCCATAGCCTCAATCTAGGAACCTGCATCTTCCATGCCCAAAGCCTCTTTCACAAATCTAGGCTCATCAGTGTTAGTAATCAAAGCAAAGGCACAACTGGAATCTAACATAGAATAACCAAACCTTTTTGGTTTCTTTCTTTCTCTCGTGGATCTCCTCAAGGGCTGCAGTTGAGGTTGTTCTTCCTCTTCTGCTGAACTATCAGAGCTGCTAGAGCTCTCCTCATCATTAGGCCCAACATGGTCTCTCTGTTCAGTCTTCTCAGGGGTAGGAGGCAACTGAACAACATCTTTTTCCTTTTCTTTTTCATCTGGTTGTAGCACAATAGGAGAAGATGTTAGCTCTCTGAAAATAACATTTCTACTATACAACACCTTACTAGTTACGGGATCCCAAAGCTTGTATCCTTTCACACCAGCACTGTATCCGATGAAAATACATTTAACAGCTTTGTTTTCCAACTTAGATCTTTTCTCCTTTGGAACATGTGCATAAGCTTCACAACCAAAAACACAAAGATGTCTAATTGAAGGCTTCTTACCAGACCACACCTCCATGGGTGTCTTACCAACAAGGGCTGATGTAGGAGATCTGTTAACCAAATAGCAAGCAGAGGCCACAGCTTCGGCCCAAAAGCTTTGTTCTAAACTAGCTCCACTAAGCATACTCCTAGCCTTCTCCATTAGTGTCCTGTTCATTCTCTCTGCAACTCCATTTTGCTATGGGGTATAAGGAGTTGTCTTATGCCTCTCGATACCTTGTTCTTTACAGAACTGTTCAAACTCTGCTGAGCAAAACTCACCACCATTGTCAGTTCTCACACACTTAATCTTCTTACTAGTCTGATTCTCTACAAGAGCTTTAAATTCCTTGAACCGACTAAAGACTTGTGTCTTACTTTTAAGGAAATAAATCCACATCCTTCTACTTTAATCATCTATGAAAGATACAAAAAATACAGACTTGGAGATTGAAGGAACTTTTACAGGACCAAATACATCAGAATGAATAAGATCCAAAACATCAGAAGATTTGTGAGAACTAGAGTAAAACTGAACACAATTTTGTTTACCATAGACACAGTGTTCACAAAAGTCAAACTCGAGATTGCAATCATTTAACCCCTCAATGAGATTTTTATTTTTTAGGGTTCTGAGACCCTTTTCACCAATGTGGCCAAATCTCATATGCCACAACATTGTCTTTTCTGCAGGAAGCTTACCTTCCAAAGTATTTGCACTACCATCGGAACCAATAGCCATAGACTTCTTCACTGTTTGTTTAGATGGTGAGGATGAAGAACTATTACATAGAAGAATACATGCATCTATCTGAAATAAGGTACCTCTCCTAGTACCCCTTGCAAGCACTATCAATCCTCTCATCATCTTGCATCCTTCTTTCGAAAAAACAACTTGCACACCTACATCATTCAGAATACTTACAGATAATAGGTTTCGTGCCAAACCCAAAATGTGCATAACTTTGTTGATTCCCTTTACTTGTCCATCAGGAAATTTGATAGTGACCCTTCCGCGTCCAACTATCTTTAGGTGAGAATCATCACCCAAGTACACCTTTCCTCCATCGAACTCTTCATATTTTGAGAACTAGTTTCGATGAGAGGTCATGTGAAAAGATGCACCCGAGTCAACCAACCACACATCATCAGATGCATGGGCTGCCAAAGCTACGATGAATGCATCACCATCTTCTTGAGATCTTTCTGAAGCTGAATCTGAACCTTTCTTCTTCTTCTTCGGCTCTTTGCAGTCTTTACGGAAGTGCCCAGATTTATCACAGTTCCAACATTTTGCCTTGGACTTATTGGAAGTCTTTGACTTCCCACGGGATTTGGATCTACCCTTATTGTCAGACTTATTTTCATTTTTCTTCCCTCTTTCAGTGGATCTCCCACGAACAGCAAGGGCTTCTTTTTCTGAAACGGAAGCCTTTCTCCACATCTCCTCTGATAGTAGCAAAGACACCACATCATCCATTTTGAAGGTGACTAAAGTGCTTCCAAGAGCCATCACAAGATGGTCCCATGAATCTGGTAAAGAACACAAAAGTGTGTAGCAACGATCCTCCTCCTCTAACTTGACACCAGCTGATGTCAATTGTGCAGCCAGCAGATTAAATGCATTTAAATGATCCGTTAGGGATCCACCTTCCTCCATTCGTAGAGAGTACAACTTCTTCCTTAGGAACAACTTGTTCACTAGAGATTTGGCCTGATACATGGCCGCAAGTCTTTCCCACAAACTATTTATAGTTTTCTCATCTAGAACATTCAGAAGGACTGCATCGGTTAAATAGAGTCTTATGAGACCCTTAGCTTTATGGTCTTTGATATCCCAATTTGCTTGAGCTATAGTTACTGGTCTTGTAGCACTTGAAGTCACTTCCCATAGGTCACGATCTTCCAACATGTCTTCCATCTTGAGTTTCCACAACTTGAAATTAGTGTCATTAAATTTCTCCACCTCCATTCTTCCATATGATGAACTTGCCATCTCAATCTACAAATAAGATTCAGAATGCTCTACAAAAAACTCCCACTCAACTTGAGATTAGCTCAAAAAACCCTACCCAACAACTAGGATCAAAAGTTGATCAAGCTCTGATACCACTTGTAAGGAAACTCAAGTGCGGAAATAGCTTCCTATGCTAATCTCTATAGGAGAGTATTGTGCAAATTCTTATAAATCCTTACAATTTTAGATTCGTTAACTACTTTAACAAAGATATTGCAACCACATACCATGCATACAGAAAAATAGAGAATGACATAATGATATACCCTAGGGAAAACCTTTCGGTAAAAAACCCCAGCACTCCAAAACTTGCACAATGTATTATCTTCAACACAAAGATTACAATACACTTGCAATGCAAGTTCTTTCAGGAAATGAGAGACAAAGCCAACAAGACTTAAATTTTTGTTATATCTCTCCCATAAGAGCAGCATCATATATATAGACTCCTCTGGACCCAAAAATAGGCACAACCACCAAGACCCATGCACAAAGCCACATGTACACAATTGTTACATGCAATCCCAAGAATAGGCATCCATCCCTAGAATAGACTATGACAGCTTGTCATAGAATCCACCAAAAAATAACGGTCACAAGAGAAGTGTAAGAGAATCTGTCATACCAACCTATTTTTAGCATATTCTCTTACACACACCAACCACTTCTTCTTGGGTGCCCAAATAGGCCCAAGTCATAAGATGCTCTTACACCTGTCATAGCACATTCCTTAAATAGTTCTTACGCATCATAGGAATCCGTCATGACCGTTTCAGTCATGATCTCCTTACGCACAAGATGCCGACACATCAAGTGGAGTGACACATCAACATGCCAACTAGACATGTACACTCACACTTAATTACATTATTTGCAAAAAATACATTTACAAAATAGATAATAAGAATAGGAATTATCCAAGGTTGAGACACCTTATTCCTAACATATTCATATTAGTGCATCTTTGTGGGCATCATTCCCACCGGGGTTTACTCTTTGATCAAGAGGTTCCCTAGTCAACATATTTTGTGTTATTATGTCATTGTGTATGAATATATTTCTATGGTTGGTAATTATATTGCTTATATAGTTAAATTCTGATGAAGTTGATAAAGGTTATAATTATCTGATAACTGATTCACCCCCCCCACCCCCCCCCCCCCCCCCTCTCAGTTATCTTGGTGGACTTTACTTTCTAACACTCATTTCCCTAGAACATCTATTCAGAAGAAAAGTTGATAGCACTATTAAGGAGAAAGTATCCTATGCGCATAATTCAAAGGAATATGACAAAATTGATGTAGGAGATGATGGTGACCCTAAATGGATCTCTATTGGTCAGACATGTACTTCGTTTGAGAAGGAGGATCTAAAATAGTTACTTATAGAATATAGAGATGTTTTTGCTTGGGGATATGAGGATCTTAAGAATTTTAGAGATGGCCAATTTAGACACCAAATACCATTAAAGCCAGGTGCTACCACCTTCCATCAAAAACTAAGGAACTATAATCCAAAGGTATCTGAGGTGATATTGAGAGAAGTTGAGAAAATGTTGCAAGCCAGAATCATATATCCCATACATCATTCAACCTGGATTGCTAATATAGTTCCTGTGAGGAAAAAGAATGGCAAAATCAAAATCTGTGTAGATTTTCGTAACTTGAACTAGGCCAGTTTAAAGGACAATTATGCATTGCTCGTAATGGAACACATTCTCCAAGCCGTATCAGGTTCTAAAGTAATGTCTATGTTGGATGGCTATTTTGGGTACAACCAGATAAGTGTGACGGAGAGTGACCACTACAAAATTGCTTTTATAACTCCTTGGGGGACTTATGCCTATCACTGTATGCCTTTTGGATTGATAAATGCAGGTGCAACCTTTCAGAGGGCGATGAACTCTTCTTTTGAAGATCTTCAAAATAAAATTATAGTAGTTTACTTGGATGATCTCACCATCTTTTCAAAGAAAAGAAAACACCATTTAAAAGATCTTGCAACAGTGCTCGAGAGATGTAGAAGCCATGGGATATCTTTGAATCCTAAAAAATCAATCTTCTTTGTTGAAGAAGGCAAGTTATTGGGCCATATTGTTTCAAGAGATGGTGTTAAGATCGACCCCGATAGGGTTAAAGCAATTCAACAACTTAGTCTTCTGTTAAGCAAAAGTGGTTTAAAATCCTTTTTCAGCCAGGTGAATTTCTTATGAGCGTTTATCCCAGAATTTTCAAAGATTACCAGGCACATGGTAGATATGTTAAGTGAAAAGGTTCCTTTCAAATGGACAGAGAAAGGGCACAAGGCCTTCAATGAGATCAAGTCAGCAATATCTCAAGCACCTGTGCTGACAAGTCCCAACTTTAAGAAAGATTTCATCATTTATTGTTATGCTTCAGAGCATATGTTATCTGGCATTCTGACCCAAAAGGATGAAAAAGGACAGCAGGCTCCCATTGCTTTTATGAGTACGCCTTTAAAGAAACATGAGCTCAAGTATTCCCAAATTGAGAAGCACACCTTTTATATGTTGAAAGTCCTAAAACAATTTAGGTACTATATACTTCATTCCCATTGCACAGTCTATGTTCCTGAAATAGCAGTAAAGAGTATTTTAACTCAAAAGGAGATTGGCATGAACAATAGGGGCAGTGTGGATAGCAAAAATCCAAGAATATGACTTGATTATCAAGCCAACCAATCTGATAAGGGGAAAGGGTTTATGTAAGTTAATAGAAAAAAATGGTAAGACAACTGAAGAAATTGACGAAGCACCCATGGCATTATTAGTCAGTTTGATGGACCCTTGGTTTTCTAATATAACATATTTCCTTACCTATGGTGAGTGCCCTGGACATCTGAATCCTAAAGAAAGGCACAATCTGAAATTAAAAGCCTCCAAGTATGTAATTTCCTAGGATATACTATATAAGCGTGGTGTGGATGGGACCTTTCTCAGATGTGTAGATGTTGCACAACAGAAAGAGTTATTGAAGACTTTTCATGATGAATCCTGTGGAGGACACTTTTCTTCCACCGTAACGGCATTCAAGATTCTTTGGAATCATTTCTACTAGCCCAGAATGTTTAAGGATGTGTATCATTATGTCTGGAATTTTGAAAAATGCCAATTATTTACCGGATGGCCTCAGCTTGTTGCTCTTCCTCTCAAGCCTATGATTATTGATGAACCTTTTAAGCAGTGGGGAATAGACTTTGTGGGACCTTTGAATCCTTTGTCAAGTGCTGGACATATTTACATCCTAACTACCACTGATTATTTCACCAAGTGGATGGAAGCAATCCCCACAAAGAAAGCAATTTCCCAAGTTGTATGTGAGTTCCTTTTAAATAATATTTTTGTTAGATTTGGGATACCAGTGAAGATAGTGGCAGATAATGCTACGTATTTCTCTTCTGAAGAAATATCAGCATTCTGTTACGAACATGGCATATCTTTAGCTCATTCATCTGATTATTTTTTGCAAGGGAATGGTCAAGTAGAGTCCAGTAATAAATACCTAGTGGCAATAATGAAAAAGTTGATGGATGATAATCCTCGTGAATGGAATAAGAAGCTGCATGAAGCTTTATGGACTAACAGAACTAATTTGAAAAGAGAAATTGGGATGGCTCTCTTCAAACTAGTTTATGGGATAGGTGCTCATGTGTCTTTGCCTTTGGAACTCTCCACAGCAAAGCTCCAGACTGTGATTGAAGAACAACATTTCAAAGATCCTTTGGAAAAATGTATTATGTACCTGAATAAACTAGAAGAAGAGAGAGATGACTTGGTGGATCATATTACAAGGCATCAACTTAAGGTGAAACAGATCTTTGACATGCAAGCTCATCCTCGTAATTTCATGGAAGGAGACAAGGTGTTATTATGGGATGAAATGCGAGCACCCAAGGGATCTCATGGGAAATTTGAATATTTGTGGAAAGGTCCCTTCATTATTTCAGAAGCTCTTGGTTCAAATGTTTTTCGCTTGTCCTACTTGGATGGTGTAATTCTTCCATTTATCTATAATGGGCAGGATCTTAAGTTGTGCAAGCTTTGATATCCCATCTAGTTAGCGTTCTTGTACATAGTAGGTCATTTCCCTTGCTTTCCTTTTTTGTGTGTCATTGCATTCAGGTTTCTTTCCCTTTTGGTTGTCTTTTCAGCAAAACCATTTTTTCAGAGTTCTCTGCACATTTGGCAATATGCAGTCCCCAAATAGAGTCGATGTTGGGTCCAGTTAGAGTCACCATGGAAAAGTGTCGTCAACCCTTTCTTGTTCATTCATTTAAAGACTGGTCTGGTATCATCCCCTTGTCGGTCTGCCTCCCACAATTCTCCTAGTTCCTTGAACCATCTAATCACCAAGCTTAAAGCCTCCAAGTTTGTTTGTGTCAAAGTCGACTTTCTTTGTTAAAAATTTTCCTAAGGCCTATGCTACATGTAAACCACTTCGAACCTCTCTGAACTCTGGTTCAAAGTAGTTTGAAGTAGTTCAATTAAAGATTATTTTTCTAAAGATTGGTTTATGCAGGTGGGCCCTGGTCTACGTCACCTTTTTGTAGTGAACCACTTCGAACCTGTTTGAACCTAAGTTCAAAGTAGTTCAAAGGAGTTCAAGGGCAGATAGTAGGCAAATTGATGAGTGAAGTGACAATTGAAAGGACAGATGATGTAAGTTGGTGGTGAAGTAATTGTTAAGTTATAAATGCAGACAGTCTTGAAAAGAAGGGAGCCACGGGGCAAACCCGAAGTGAAGTTTTGGGTCGCAATTAAGGAAATCTTTAACATGAGTGGGGGATATTACTTAAGAAAAGGTTAATGATACTCATAAAGAATGCGGATTTCAAGGATGCCCCATTGTCAAGTCATCATTACCCACCTCGTTCCAATTAATACTCCCAATTAATGCCCATTAACTTGATCCTTCACGGCATGATTTTTCAAAATATAAGTATATCTGTAAGCTCTCTCTTTTATGTTATAATCCTGCGGAATCTCAGTTGTGGAAGAGGAAATTGTTTTCTTGCGTCTGTGGAAAACTAGTCA
This sequence comes from Chamaecyparis obtusa, assembly GCA_027943335.1. Classification (NCBI taxonomy): domain Eukaryota; kingdom Viridiplantae; phylum Streptophyta; class Pinopsida; order Cupressales; family Cupressaceae; genus Chamaecyparis; species Chamaecyparis obtusa. Next base: position 358,311 of record BSBK01002297.1, on the reverse strand, counting down.
CTGAAAGCTCTCTTTAATTTCTTGTTCCTCTTTGATAATATTTGTCGAAGAAGGGGGGGTTTCTTTGGTTAGTTTTTCAATAGAAAAGATGAGGTCTAGCATGCATTTCTTTGGGAATTACAAGAACATGGAGTGTCATGCCCCAGTTGTCACGGACATAAATCTTTTAGGGGTTGAGGTAGAAGAAATGGTTGTTCACCTCACAGAACATACCGCAAAAGAGTATAGTCTTGAGATTCTATCAAGCGGGTTGCTAGAAGCTGGGACTTTCCCCCCATCAGTCGTTAGTCCAGAGCTAATTCAACAATGTATCAATAGATATGATATCAAGTCTAAATGCATACTGAATGCTAAGGGTCAAACTTTGTTACCTGTGAATAGGGAAACCATTATGTCCATTTTTAAAATCCCAGAAGAATCCTTCACTAGCTTTACCCCGACCCAGTCACTGGCTCAGTTCTGGGAAAATATAGATAAAAATCATAGTCACATGACCCAGTTTTTAGATTTTGCTCGGGAGACTTTGAGCTACAGCAGAATAGGAGTTGTGGATGTAGGAGAGGAAGTTCTTCCTCACTATAGCCTTTGTACTAAGGGGGGAATGAAATTTTATTTTGATTGTAATGCATGGGAAAGGGATATTTTATTTTCAGATTGTGATTTGTGTACATGAACAGTAGAATCTTTGTTATTTAGTTGTGTTCAAAGAAGGAAAATAGCAGCATACTAAAACTTTGAGTTTAGAGGCTCATTTTCTGATTAATATTCATCTTGGAATGATTTTGGTTTCTTTGAATGCGTATCTAACACGATCATCTTTGGACTTTGCGCTATAGTTTTTCGTGTATTTGGAAAGAATAGTCTATCTTTCTCTTTATGTTCTTTTTATAATGCAGCATTTGGGTAAATGAACTTTGTGTCATTTACTGTTTATTTCCTTTCAGTTAGTTTTTCCCTTCACATCTATGTTGTGTTTACGGATAGATGTTTGTAAGCCTTTATTTCTTTTAGGTTAAAAGCATTATCAATTATATTTTAGTTGATTTATTGTAAATCCTACACGAGGAGTTGTACCCATATAATTCAGAGGGCACTTACACTTTTCAATAGCGAAGTGACCCAATTGTTGGTGTTGGTTGAGTCTTCTTGTTTGGTCTTTTTAGGGTCATTTTGTAGGTGTTTTCTTGGAAGATAAATCTGTTCACCAACAGTATACTCACCATTTCATTTTCTACCTCTTTCTCTATTTTTTCTGTCCTTTCTTTCATTTTCCTCTTTTTAATAATCTTTCTAATGGGCCATGTGATCTTCTTCTTAACTGGTAGGTGCCATTTTTGCATTTCTAAGGAAAATCTTATCGCCAATTCTTTTAAGGCTTGATCCAACCTTTGTACCTCCTACTTAAGATGTTCTAAATTTTACTTTCCATCTTCCTTCTTCTTCACACTTTTTTCTTTCATCTTCTCTTTTTTTTTTCTTGTTTCTTCTTTAGTGAGCCCTCACTCTGCAAGCATCTCTTCAACAAATCCATCTCTTTAAGCAAGTCTCTTTAACCTTGCTTCCACTTTGTCTTTTGCCTCACCTAGGTCTTTCTCCTCTCTACCTAGTCTTTTGGCATCCAAATTCTCTCTTCAACCTACACAAATAAAACAACACAAGCACCAAACTCTCTTTCCCAGACCTTCTGGGCTCTGATACCAGATGATGCAACCAAAATTCCTTTAACAATTAACAGAAACATAAGAGAGCAAAATAACATAGAAGATTTTTTTAGAATTTCAATATTTCTTTATTATTCTTCCAAGTACTCTTCTGCTACAATGAGAGAAAACAATAATTTAAGTACAAATCCAAAATTACCTTTTGTGACAATTTTTTTCATAAAACTATTTTTTGCCATTTTTGGTAACTTTAAAACAACTCGAAAAAAGCTAATTTTTTCCGTGAAGCTTACTAAAACTAAGATAAGATGAACTGCCAACTAACTTTCGAAATTGGAAATAATATTTCAAAGTTTTTTAAAAAAACATTTTTTCTAAAAAACTACTAAATTTTTAAAAAGCCACTAAAAGCTCTTGCATCACCATGTTAGGTACTCATGTACAATATGCAATACAATCTCGCATTGGCAAAGAAAGGGAGAAAAGGTCTAGTGTGACAAAACTCCCCCAAAGGAGAGATTAATACATAAAAGAAATCTCAAAAAAGTATGATAAGAACCCAATGTGAGGAAAAATTATCCCCTCTGCCCTCCCCCCCTTCCAATAAGAGATAAGAAGAGAGACCAAGTAACCCCAAGCTCAATGTAGAATACACATTAATGATAGATGCTCCAATTTGAATGTAGGAGCTAGTCCATGAACAACAAAAAATGTTCCTCCCCTTATGAAGAAACAAAATCAAATGTATACGTGGGTGATATCTCCCCAATCTAAAAAGGTAGATGTAGGAAGAGATCTAAAAATGCATGGAGTCTTTGAAAGTTTCTTAAGTGTACTCATGTTGATGTTGAAGGTTACTCCTTCCAAATCAAGTGTATTAGTCCACACTGCAAAAAAAGACAAGTCATAATATAATAAGGATGAATGTAGAACATGTTCCAAAGACCCAAATATATCCTCTAAAAATGAAAAAACCTCCTTCAAACAATTTACATAAGGATCCATAATCACATCAAACTCAAAAGAGTGATCATGTGGAGAATGAACAAGATGGTTAGAATGTTCCCTTGCAACAATTGAATAAGGATCATCTTCATGAAAGAGAATATGTATATCATCAATGATGTCTCGGGAAAATTTGCAATGTAGGACTCCATAAATAAAACTACAATGTTTGTCAAGTAGTCATCTCAAGAAGTTGTGTCTGAAAGACAATGTATGCCCTATTGTACTAAATCAAAAGAAACCAAAAATGTATCAACAAATGCATGTAGAAGATGTTGATGTTGTGACCTTGTCCTTCAAGTGTCCTCCTATTATTGAACTAGAGGGCTTCTTTATTATCTATCTATTTTCAAATCAAATGAGACTCGTTTTCCTACACAATTTTAATTCTCAATATACAACATTTTCTATTACATTTTTTCCTTAGAACTTAAAATATTGTTAAAAGATTTACAAAATAAGTTGTACATGTTGGTTTGTTTTAAATTTTACTATTTACAATTAAAAAAAGAAGTTATATATACTACATCTAATCTGTATTTCAAAGTTTAGTACTTATGTTAGAATGCACATTTAAAAACCAGAACCAAAAAACTTAAAAATTTTGTTTTATAACTATCAAACAAAAATTGTTCTTACCAATTCTTATGCTTGACTAAAATACAAAACAAAAAAACTTTAAAATTTTATTTAAGGACTATCAAATAAAAGTAGTTCTTACCAACCCTTTTCATCCTTGAATCTACATAATTTTAGAGACAACTTTTTTTGTTTTTTGAAAATTTCACTTTACAACTATCAAATAAAAGATGTTCACACTAATCCTTCTCATACTTGAATGCACATTAAAAAAAATTAAAAAAATCAAAAAATCTATTTTTATTTCCAATTATATTTTCATTATTTTGTTGCATTGACCAATAAAACACAAGAATTATTTCATTGATTTTATTTTAGCAGAGTCCAAATGTAGAACTTCAAATCTAAGAACAAACTTCAAACTTTCAAAGTTTTCAATATGTCATGATTATTTTTTACAAACTATGAATGTTAAATTAACAATTATATAACTAAATCTGAAAATTTATTGACAAGAATTTTAAAATTCATAAATAAATCAAGTAACAATAAAAAATTAAGAAATTGATGAGAAAAAAATTTCAACCCCACCCAAAAACTCTGACTAATATCTACAACATGAAAAACAGGGACATATCTTTTCTTACTTTTATCTGGATCCTTCAGGAGCATAACATTTTTGAAAGTGCTAATCAATTTTCCATCAACAAATATTGTAAAAAGCAAGAAACATTGAAGAAAATCTTATCTGATAGATTCTCCAATGACAAAAAAACAGTGATGGAAAACATAAAAGCCAAGTTAATACAATAATTGATTTTTGTTTTTCCCTTTCAATAAGTGTCAAATTTCAATGACGAGTCACATGGAATCTATAAAATAGTATTTGTACTGATTCCATGTGACCCCTCAGTGAAAGTTGACACTTATTGAAAGGGAAAAGAAAAAATCAATTATTGTATTAACTTGGCTTTTATGTTTTCCATCACTGTTCTTTGTCATTGGAGAATCTACCAGATAAGATTTTCCTCAATGTTTCATGCTTTTTACAATGTTTGTTGTTTTATATTGAAAACTGCATAAATGAAGATACATGGAAAATTGATTAGCAATTTAAAAAATGTTATGCTGACCCAGATTAGTTCATCATTCATGATTCATCATTAATGGTGTTGTTTTGAAGAAACGGACTTTTACATTTACATTGCACAGGTATTCCTACAAATTGTCTCAACAGAATCCTTTTTAAATTCATTTTTTTCATCTAAAGCATCAGTGAAAGAAATCAAAGGAAACAATTAGAATGCATAGTGACTAAAGAGAAATGTTGGAGATTGTAATCCCAGTTACTGATGTGAGTGCATTCACATCAGCACAGAGGAAGATTTCGAGACTCCTATTTGTTAAACTTATCTTTTATGTCTAGATCTTAAATCTCATCTTATCAACAAATTTATTATTTTGCAGTAGCCCATTTTCTACAGATCGCCCATCCATAGCAGTTCAATTCTCTATATATTAAGTGAATTTGTATTTTGTTATTCACTCTTTGGAGCCAAGCCCTGGAGAGCTGTAAAGTATTATGAAGCTGTAAGAATCTATACGTCTATAGAAAGTTGTAATGGTGTCTGAATGTATGAAGTAGATGTAATGTTTATTCTAATCAATATAAATTAATATGTTTGTTCTCTTTTATTTTTTCTCCCTCTATTTTCCTACATTGACCACATACCTCTAACTATAGGCAGAGGAAGTAAACGGTAGATAACTTCAATTAAGCCTGTAACACCGAATACAAAGAGTGTTCCAGTGGTGTAACTGTAGATGCCTTCTTCCATAATCTGTGGAATGGTGAGATGCTCCCCCTCACTTATGGATTTCATAGGCTAAACATTGGGATTCTCCATATTAGCTCTGTGTATATATTATGGATTTCTGTGAAGATTAGAGTCATCTATAATTCTAACTATATTGCAATGACAGGACTAATTGTTACCTTGCTCAGTGAAGAGGTGGGAACACTGTCCTCCTGAACTATATATCTATCTGCACCTTTACTTACAGAGTGACATTGACATATGTATCTTGGGGATACTACTTTAACAGATTTCCTTTTTTCCCAACCGATCCTTTATCCTCCCTAAGAAACCGAATTCTTTCAGACAAAATTTAATTGACTTATTTGTCATCTCTTACAAAGAGCATAAGATGTCATCTACAGACCAAGTTCATGAAACCCTTCTCAATGCTAAAGAAAAGCTCCTGTCCAATGGACTTAACCATCTTGAGGCTTGTTAGGAAAGCTACTCGCGGAAACACCTTCCAAATGTCAATTTACAAGGGAAATTATATAAAGATCAAATTTACTGAGATGCATAGGAAAAATAAGAACAGAGAAAATAAAGGCACGCACAAGATAAAACACGAGACAGAGATTTACGTGGTCTGGCCGTACGGAGAGATTGCCTCCTCCGTACGGTAGACTTCATCATTCTTTAACAATCTCCCACTTGACGAAGTACGGAGTCATAACCACGGACCGGTGAACATAGAGATTACAGAGAATCATGGACTCTAAAGCCCATCAATGTTGATATACCACTCGAACACCAAACCATCAAGAACAAAAATCTACTGTGAGCACCATTGAGATACTTACAGAATAGTCTCTTCTCATTCATGGATGTTCCCACCTTCTACCATGCCACTGCCACTGGACACACATAGAATCTATCCATTGAGAAAACAATACAATCTGTCTCACAGAGAACCATAACTCTGTCTCCCAAAGTACAAAACCCTCGATCCAAAAGATTATCGAATGTATCAACATTTGTCACAATCATAGCTAAAATAGCACCCACAGTAAGTGCTAGCACATCCAACTATACATACCTCTAAGGTATACCAACATGGATTCTAAAACATCACCATATTCAACCTATTACCTGCAATCTCAAGCCTCAAGTGCAATACCTGTCACATACACGCCAGGAAGCTCCCACTGCACAGGTAATATTAATATGATATGAATCTATTTAACAACAACACATAGAAGTGCAACAACAAACTTGTAGCATCAAGAACATCAACAATACATCAACCATGTACCATGTCCTACGTACACCTCTAAATGCCTGTCATACTTCCTGCTGAAACCATCTACCGTTTCAACAAACACATCTCTAATCACAAGAGAAAACATCATCACCACTGTCTCTCAATATCCATGAGCACCTGTAACTGATCAATCCATGCCAACTCCAATTGTAGAACAACAATTTCATGACGTGTCAAGCAAATGACCAATGTACTCAATACATAGACAGAAAAAACAAGATCAATGTCAAAATTCCAACCATGGCCTCAGGAACATAAACATGACAACATGATCTAAAACATCTCAACCAAAGAGATAACATGCTCCATATGAACATACCATAAACTACACCTTTATCAAAGACTCTGTTGAGCCCTCAAGATGTCAACATCTTCAATCGCATGAAGATAAACATCTCCAAATAGTACTTCAGCAAATGTGAAAAGATCCTTCTGCAACATCAAAATCTCACGCCTTCAATATTTGCAATACTAATGAAGATCATTCACTAAGTCACTACCAACAACTCCCACTAAACTGTGGTGTCGAGTCACACATGGCATCATGACAAACATCTTCCACATGAAGACCAAACTAATCAAACCAGTCATCATTAGATGACCGATTAGCGAAAGCAGCACTGCTAGCATCTTCACCGTCACTATCAGAAGACTCAGAATCAGAAGAAATCTCCACTTTCTTCTTCTTCTTCTTCTCTTTGCAATCCTTTCGGATATGACCAATCTGCCCACAATTCCAACACTTCGCTTTGAAATTCTTCTTGTCGTTGTCCTTCAATTGGTCTCAAACAACAAGAGCCTCCTTAGCCACCTCAGAATCAAGCAAAGAACTCAACAACAACATGCAACGCTCCTCTTCACTTATGGACACACCAACAGATGTCAGTTGTGCAATCACCATATTGAACGCGTTTAAATGACCAGCCATAGCAGTTCCTTCGTCCATCTTCAGAGTGTACAATTTCTTTCTCAGGAAGAGCTTGTTTACCAAGGATTTTCCCTGATAAATATCTCCCAATTTCTTCCACAAAGAATGTGCAATTTTCTTCTTATAGACGTTTAACAGAACACTATCTACCAGTGTCAACCGTATCATTCCTCTCGCCTTTCGATCTGCCAAATCTCAATCTTCCTGCTTCACACCTGAAGGCTTGTTCCCAGATGCAGCAATCCATAGATCTCGGTCTATCAACATATCTTCAACTTTAAGTTTCCACAACTCAAAGTTTGTGCCATTAAACTTTTCGATTTCTATTCTCCCTAATGTACCCGCCATCTCGATTGCAAGATCAACACTTCACTAACTCCCACTGGAACCAAATTGACACCAACGACCAACCCTACCCAAACAACCAACCCTATCGAACAGAATAATGGTAATGGGTTTGGCTCTGATACCACTTGTTAGGAAAGCTACTCGCGGAAATGCCTTCCAAATGTCAATTTACAGGGAAAATTATATAAAGATCAAATCTACTGAGATGCATAGGAAAAATAAGAACAAAGAAAATAAAGGCACACACAAGATAAAACACATAAAACAGAGATTTACGTGGGAAACCCTTTCGGGAAAAACCCACCACCGAAAAACCCCCGAGCAACTTTGTATTACAGTAAACAATTTACATACAAAATCTCTAGTTTTTCGTACAGGCTCACAGGCTCAGATTGTGTTACAATCAACCTAACATTACAACCACACCATTCTTCACCAATCTTGCAGCCATTTATGCACACTGCAATTCGTTTCAAAATTCGGTATAAAAACGGTTACCGGCAAAACAGTTGTCTGCCAACCGTCTGTCACAATCACTCACGCAACTGGTCGTATGGTGATTACTACCTTCGGCACGTTTACCTCCGTCAGATAACTTCTCCCTTCGGCACGTTTACCTCCGTCGGATAACTTCTCCCTTCAGCACTTCACCGTAAAATCACCTTCACCGTACGCATACAGTGCTTCACCTTGCACATCTCTTCACCGTACACATACAGCTCTTCACCATACGGTAAAATTGCCTCAACCGTACGTGGTCTGGCCGTACGGAGAGATTGCCTCCACCGTACGGTAGACTTCGTCATTCCTTAACAAGGTTAAGGAAAAATACATCTTTCCTCCCCATGAACGTCCCCGCATGTCTCAAGTCCATCATTCTTGTGCTATTCCAGTGGTAGACCTCAAGCATTTAGATGGGCCTGATAGGAAAATGGCGGTGAAGGTGATCAGGGATGCGTGTGAGGGGTATGGATTTTTCCAGGTAAACTTCAATTTATATATGATTTTCATTCAAAAATCTGTTTGGGTTTTGTTTGATATCAATGACATGAGAAATTTCAGATTGTAAACCACGGAGTCCAAGAATCTGTGATGAAAGGCATGATGGATATAGCCAAAGAGTTTTTTGAAATGCCTGTGGAAGACAGAGCCTATCTATATTCAGAGGATGTAAGTCGGCCAGTCAGGATTTCTACGAGCGTCAACATCAACATGGAAAATGTCTTAAACTCGAAGGATAATTTCAGACATCCACGCCATCCTTTGGAGGAGGTCATTGACTCTTGGCCTGAAAAACCTGCAGCTTACAGGTATTAATAATAAAGATAATGTAATAACAGGAGCTTTGACAGTGGAAACCTTGTTTGAAGCCATAACTGTGTTTTTTCTATTTTTACAGAGAGCGTGCAGGGAATTATGCTAAACAGATAAGATCGCTGATTTTGACACTGCTAGCTGCAATTTTTGAAACTTTAGGGCTGGATGGTGATTATCTGAATACAACATATGGGAAATTTGCTCAGGTACTACTAATAAATTATTATCCTCCATGCCCAAATCCAGATCTTACCATGGGCACGCCACCTCATTCAAATCCAAGCCTAGTCACTGTTCTTATGCAAGATGTGAGCGGCCTGCAAGTGCTCAAAGATGGTAATTGGGTTGCAGTAGAACCCACACCCAATTCCTTTGTGGTGAATTTGGGAGATCATCTTCAGGTCTCTGAGTAAACAAAATACTGATCCAATCTTTTTTTCAGAGTTTCTAAGTTTTCTATAAAAAAGTTGATGGATTTTGAGTTTATGTTTTGTGTGTTTTGATTAGGTTATAAGCAATGGGATATTCAAATGTGCAGAGCACAGGGCTGTAACTAACATGTCATCTGTACGCATGTCAATTGCTACATTCTCTATACCTTCAATGGATGCCTTCATTTCTCGTGCAGAATCCATGGTGGATGAGGAGCATCCTGCTATGTACAAAGGGTTTAGCATTCAGGAATACAAGAAGGAAATCTGGAGTCATGAATTGAAGAGCAAGAGTGTCTTAAGTCACTTCCAGATCTGAGGCCAACTCAGATGGATCTCGAACCGTATAAAGGGTATATTTTCACAGATTTTCTATTTTTAGGAAAAAAAATTATAATTCTCTCAAACTTTTGAAATAAATTTAAAATTATTGTCCAAATACTATTGGAATTTGACCTATTTTATGTTGTTGAATGATTTTTAGATTTTTCATCAATATTCCCAATCATGTTCCATTAGCAGAATTAAAGAGCTAAAAAATAAACCAATTAAGATAATAATAAGGAAACATATTATTTGCAACACACCATCTTATTCCTTGCATACTACACAGCTCAAACTTTTTCACACTCAAAAGAGATTGAAATAAACACCTCTAAAAATATTTAACCCTTCAATACAAACACCACATATGGCCCTATACTGATTTACTTTTAAAAAATGGTTATTTTAACAGTTTTATGAATTCAGTTCTATGCTAGGTAATAAAGATTGATATTACAAATAAAATAGGTGGGAAGAGATTAAGATGTATTTATGAACTATAGAGTGGTGTGATGGGAAGATGCAATTCACAAACAAGATCAAGAACATAGGATACAATCAACACTTGTATACAAAGGGAATGCACTTAAGAGACATAGTAAAGGTTTTATGAAACAGATGGGCATTTATATTTCATATACCAGTGTAAAGAGTTATCTTGAGAAGTCTCAAAGATAAATTACATGTTCTATAGAACTTAAATGATTACATATACTAACATATCATCAAATATGATGTCAAGACTTGAAATAAATCCTTGAAGCATACAAACAAATTTAGGACTATCTTAGAGACAATCAAATATGAATAGATTAAGATCCCATTCAACATTCCTACCTTGCAAATTAAAGGAAGCATCTTGACGAGCACGGGCTCTTCACTAAAGGGGCAATACAATATCACTTGCGCTCATATTGGGGGGTTTAATATAGGCAAAAAAAGGGGGCAATATATTGCCTAAATAGGGGGGACAGGGTTTTTTGGGGGGCAGGGGGTTGGAGTTTATATAGGAAAATAGATGTAGAGGGTATTGGAGGGGGGTGACAAAAAAGGAGTTTGGGGCAATATTTTTTCAAAATAGGGAGATTTTTTAGTAGGTCACGAACATGCGTATTATGTTTCAGGTTTATTAAGTGAAGCCCCCATGTTGACGTGGAGCATCATTGTTAGCCAAATCTCTTATATGTTGTTGGATACTATTGTGCCCAATAATTCATACACCTCATTGTAAGAAGTCTAAATTAGACATAAGTGCTGGCCTCATCTATCACAATATACATTTGCCTTGTCTCTAGACATTTTACCAAATCATGACAACCCTTCTTGCAATTAGACCACCTTACAAAGTTACAAGCATCTAACAATATTGCCTTCCACCACCAGGACTACTAGTCATAGTTGAAAAATTCATTCTCGACAACTTCTCGCCAATGCCCAAAAAAAACTCGACAAAAATTCGGTGAAAACTTAGCAACTTCTCGGCAAAAATCTTGGCAATTTAAAAAATTGCTTGAATTTAATTAGAAATGCATTTTTTTATCAAAATACAATGAGGAGTTGCATTTAATGAGTCAGTAAATGAGTAAACGAAAGAAACAAGTTGAGTCTAGATATATTTAAATGCAAATTGAGTACAAAGTGCCATCCTCATGTGGAATGTTGATGGTTGGTAGCATGATAGTCAGAAGAAAAATTAAAATAGAAAATTATCTTTGTAAAACTATAAATAAATACCACATCAAGCACTTTATATCTTTGTCTTCCCCTTCCCAATAGCTCTGGTAAAAACTTTGGGAGGACTAGGGGGTCTAGTCCTATGAGTCCAATGTGGTTGGGACTCTTCACTTAGCATGATTGGTTGTGACTTGACCTCCATCCTGGATGTAGATGGTGCTAGCACTGGCAATGACTCCTTATCATCCTCAACCTCCTCAACATCATCCAATCCCAGTTCAAATCCACCCTCCATAGCTTACCTCTCCAAATCATAGATCTAATCCTCTGTAAACAATGGAAGCTACTCTTGTGATGTCCAGTCGTTGTAAGGATCTATGTCATCTAATCAAGTGGACCAGCTAGTGTTTCCTCTACCTTCCTTGTGTGCAACCAAAAATTATATTGCACAAAGACAAGTCATTGTGGTGTTTCTGAACTAACTTGTTTCTCTTCTTTGTATGGATGGTCTCGAACAAGCTCCAATTACGCTTGTAACAAGATGAAGTACTACAAGGATGACATAAGATTTGGAGGGTAATTTTTTGCATATTTGGGATATTTCCACCCCAATTTCATCACCAAGCATCTACAAAATAAAATATTGAAGAGTTAGAAAGCAAGGTGAAAACATATTTTAATTTTTATCTACTTATCATGCATGTGAAAGATTCTAAAATTCTAAACATTATACTTGGGGTTAAAGAGTGGTTCTTCCTCTTTTGGCAATGTCTAAAGAGAATAGCTTGCCCCTTGCATATAGGTAAGTGTCCAATTCAAACATAATGAGGTCTCTCACCTCAACCTCAAGTATTATCCTCTGCATGTATTTAATGAGGCCCTTTATGACCTCTCCATTAGGATCCAACTAGGATAGCAATAAGAAAAAATAAGGGTTGAGGAAGTACCCTATTGTATGAATGAGTTGGTGGAGCTAATTGTTCCACCTCCTATCAATAATTTCTCATATGGGATCAAATTTGAGGTTGTCCCCCTTATAGTATTTTTTGATAGACTAATTGGCCCTATTCATGGCCTCATAAAGATACCTCATAGGGTTTTTATCCCCATCTACCAAGAGGAGATCTCTAACCAAGGGCTCTGACACATACAATTGAAACATACAAAAAGATTAATCATTAAAGTTACAAATTAATAATGAAAGACTTGAATACAAAAAAAAAAAAAATTCAAGTTATAACCTTCATATCTATGTAGCTCTTTACGCAAATTGGTTGTCAAAGACAATGTATGCAACACTCTCTCCATCAAGCTTCTTTGAATAACTTGAGTCTAGCCATGCTTTACTCGCAAATATTTTCTTTAGAGTTGTCAAAGAAGTAAGAAAGCTTTGCAACATTAAGAAAATCATTGCAAACCTTGTAACACCCATTGTTACCAACTCCTTCCCTTGGGTGTGTTCTCTCATAAAGTGAAGAACCCAAGCGTGATTGTAGATGTATTTTTTGATCTTCTTTGTGTTATCTACAATCATTGTCACCCAATCTAGTTTTTCTATGTCCTCCAAAATAAAGTCAAGGATGTGTTGTACATAAAGGAAAAGGCGGAGGGCATTTGGTATGTAAGGGATTTTTCCACCTTTTTCTAATGCACAATCGGAAGGAAGATGACCCAATAGGCTCAAGTGGGACTCAAGCGCTAAGTGGGTATAATGATCCTTCATTGTATGTGATTAAGAATGAAATAAATTTAGAGAAATGATCTAATGATGCAAGATAGATGATTAAATAAGAAAATATAAGCAGTTTCAGGAAAATACAGACTTTAAAAATAGACAGAAAGTTGCAATGACCTGAAATGGAATCTTAGGAGGTGAACTGACTAGTAAACCAAATTTAAAGGTGTTCTAACAGGATCAAATGCCCTGAGTGTTTTTTTCCTAGGAACAAGAAGTCAAGGGTGTTCTATTCCCAAGAGTTCTACCCATAATTTTAACTGACAATCGTGTAGATCCTAGTCTTTCTGAAAAAGTTTTGATAGTTGTGTCACATATTCTTCTACACATAAAAATAGGGAAAAGATTGTAGAAAGGGGTCTGCCTTGGTCAACCCCCTATATAGTAATCAACCTTGAAAATGAAATAAGATTGTATAAAGGAAAGTGAATAATGAAGGTACATATTAGATCTACCTAACAATACCTTCATGAACAAATACTAAGATCACACATATTCATGAAGATGCTTGAAATGTAGTTGAAATTGACCTTAAAATGTAGAAAGGAATCAATAATTCCTAAACAAATGCATGGATCTATGAATTCCACGCCTAGATCTTCAATGATGTTATGCTTGATTGAACACTTGTTATGAAAGAAGAATGCATGAGAATGGACAAAGGATCTTTTTTCTTGCTTGAGAACTACTCTACTTGGTCATCATTGAAGAGAAGCTTGCTACAATGGATAAGGTTGTCTTCAAATTGCCTTGGATGCTTGGAGAGATTATAGACCTTGGATTCTTGCCTTCAAATCTTGAATTCATTTGATTTCTTGATTGCCAAAATGCTTGAGAATAGTAATGGATAACTTGTGGATCTTAGTTACCAAAATGAGGAGAGATAGGGTGTTTATATACCTCATCACACATTATTCAAATTAAGCCAAGCTGACCATGGGATCTAATTTCTCACTAAAATACTACAATGGATCTCTAGTTCAAATTTGGGCCCAATTCATGATGTTTTATTCCTAAGAGAAAGCACCAGTATTTGAAAGGGAAGTCGAGAAGATAGGGTAGATGCTAGATTAGAGGGAGATAGATTGTCGGATCAAGCATAATGGACGTGAAATCTCAAAATCACCAAAATGGGGCCTAATTGAGAATTCAATTATGGGTGCTAACTTTTTAGGACAATACACGTGTTGCATAAGGTATCCAAAAATGTGTACTACATTTGTCCAGCAGGATCCTACTAGCTTCCATATATGCTACCACATTATCATGAATTGTGATTTGCACCACATTATCAATTCCCACTTCCATTACAACTTTCTCTAACATTAGATCCAAAGTATCAACACTATTCACCTTGTTGGAAGCATCCACAGATTTCAAAAATACCATATCATCCATGCAAGAAATAAAAAACTTAATAACGATGTTGGTTTTGTCATTTGTCCATCCATCAGAAAGAATGATATAGCCAAATTGTTTCCATTATATTATTTTCTCTTCCGCCACTTATTTTTCCTTGGGACCTACATTTGGGAGCATCCTCCGAGTACGAAGTAAAATTAACATTAAGTACACAATTTTGATTAAAAAGGTAACTTAAATTCAACAAACATTAGTAATTACTCTATAAAAAAAAGAATAGGGTTTAAGGAAAATGAAACACATGTTTGCAAGACCATCATCACATAATCCTCTATTTGTGAAAGCTCATAATTTTGCACTCGATTCTCTGTAACCACCGCAATCTCTTAAAGCTCAATAACCAACTCTCATGGTTATGGGTGATTCACATCTAACTATCATGAGTCTTCCCTAGCCTAAGCTCGAGGGCTTTCAAACAATAAAATCAATGCAAAATAAGCCTCATAACATCATTTACATATTTTATGCCATCAACCACTTTACCACATCTTTGGTCAATGGAATTTATGTCCCATGTTATTTCCAATGTCTTTACAATACTAATATCAAGGGGAACTAAACATTGAGTCTTAATGTGATACAACAACATTGTACTAGGTATTAAAAAACTTCTTCAAAAAAACCAATGAATGTGTCAAATATGTAGGAAAGCATACGTTTGTTTAAAACATCATATGTATAATGCAATTCAAAGAATATGCATTGAGCATATGAATATGACTACACAAAAAACCATCTGCATATCATCATGATGCTACTGATATGATGAATTCAAGAAACCATTAAGCATCGGATATACTACAAATTGAGAAGACCTAATCACTAATTCCAAGTGTGCCAAGAAAGATGTATCCAAGAGCATCTTCTTATAGTTTTGACATTAATGCCAACACTGGAATATGAATGCAAATGTACAAGATGCATTTCTTATATAGGAAAGGTTAGAGGCGGGATTATACAAGATGTTGGCATGTGCCTTAATCTTATACAACAAGACAACTACCCTTGATACAAATACTAAATGCATGATGAAAATATTAAATATCCAAATGAAAAAGTAAATAACAAGACATGGCCCCATTATAAGTAACTTCTAGAAATGATTTCTAGGATATAAGAATAACTTAGGATAATGGCACCTAACTTAGTACATAAGTCAACTTAACATGTGAATAGGTTCTCACAAATGTCTAAATTGGAAATAACCGAATTCACACTAATAGTATGCTACAACATGTGAAGGCATTTAGATCCTATTTATACAAAAGTATTCATCTAATACTTGTGTGTACATATATTTTCATGTATCTTAGATGGCATGATATCATTTTCTATGAGAAAAAAATATAATCTTGGAGGTAATCTCATGGGATAAATTTAAGGTCAATTTTGTGTACACCTTTAGTTTCATTGATTTCACTTTTTAACTTAACAAGTTGTTTATGTAACTTCCAAAAAATTCATCTAGGGCAAGTACCATTTCCACAATAATGTGCAAACGATGATATTTTATAAGAGAATGTGCAATATTTCTTCAATATTTATACTAGTGGAGTGTATGATCCAGGATACAAAAGATAAAAAGGAACCTACTATAATGGACCCCTTAAGGTAGTTAAAATAAGCATTGGTATAAAAAACACACACACCAAAGATCATTGTAAAAGACAACTATTGAGGAGAAGACAAAATAGTACAAGTAATTACTTTTTTACATGAGTATGCTCATTCTTTTTCCATGAGGATAACATGAAATGAAAGGATTGATTATGTCCTTATTCAATATAGATTTATTTAAAGCCTAACACTAAGTTGAAAAAGAAATACCCACATCAAATTAAATTAAATTTGTGCAACAACAAAAAAATGATAATATGCTCAAGTTTGGAGTATCTTTATTGTTGATGGGTTTGTGTGGGTTATCTTAATAGTGATCTCGATGAAGGATCAACATGTAGGGACATATGTGGATTACAACTATGAGTGGTGAAATATGAATCAAAACAATAGAAATAGTGTAATGTAAGATCCAAAAGCCACACTCAAAAAATTAGTCAATAAAGCCTAAGACCTATGCACAAATCAAAAGATAAACAATAATTTTATAGAAAAGCCCTTAGATTTCTCCATTGTTACTTGAGATTTTCTTGTTCATGCTTGATGTAAGTTTTATCTAAGATTTTGTAGCATAGTTTTGATATCACACTAATGGTATAAAGGATTGATGCTTGATAATGCATACTCGATAGATGTTGGCTTGCTTGATTGTTGCTTGATAATAGATGCTTGATTGATGTTTACTAGTGATAATGATAGATGCTTACTCAAAATGATAGTAATGCTCTTGATCTCATGAAGTGTTAGCTCTTGATAATGATAATGCTTGAAAAAATAAATTTACTGTAGTTTCTCAAAAGTGCTAGGGTAAAAATAAGTGAATGAAGGTCTTACTTATATGTTTGACATAACATTTGATCAATAGTGGAGATTAAATGAAAATATCAATGGATGAGAAAAAAATAACAGGGTGAGATCTATAATGTGTGTGGATTGGTAAAGTGGAAGGAAATAGTACGGTATAAATGCATAGTTCATAAAAGAGTTTCTAGAAGGTGTAGTTGATCATGAAGTATATACTTTCAGTAAAGTGTTTGGAAGCTACCATTAGATTTAGGTTTAGGAAGAAGATAAAGAAAAAATATCATAGTACAGTGGGGGAAGATTTACATATAATTTAATGTATTTGGACTAAAAAATGCACTTGTTTTCTCACAAATTATGGTCAGTGCATCTAAAGAGTTTATCCAAGTATATATGGATAATGGATAGTCTATGGCACACTGACCAACCACTTGTATGCATTATTCATCATGTTTGATTGATTTCATTAATAGTCACACTTAAATCTAAGAAGTGTACCTTTATGGTTCCATTCAAAAACCCAATGGACCATATCATTTGTAAAGGTAACATGTTTGTCATCCTAACAAAGTTAGTAATAATTTTTAGCTAGATATGCTAAATTTCATAGAGTAGTACATGAATTCTTCAAGCATTCAAGATATTTGAATAAGAGTAAAAATATGAATAGGTGTAAAATGAATAGTGGTAAAATGTGTATAAAATGAATAAGATAAAATGGGGGTATGTGATGAATGATGAATGAATAGGATATGTGTATGTGAAGGGTGGAGAGGATAATATTCAAGGGATGATAACAAAGTGTAAGGATGTAAATCTATGATGGAAAATGTTATGGACATACAAACTAAATAAAATAGGAATACCTATCTTGAAAGGAGGCTGATGCGGAAATCACTATTTTCTGATGTCTGTGTTCAGTTTTGAGAGATTCTACAACCTTCTTTGGATTGGGAATGCAAAGACGGATAAAACCCAGAAAACTTTTTCAATTCAGAGGGACGTCAACCTTGACCCAGATAGCGGGGCACAATCTTACCCCAAGGCACAATCTTACCCCTCACTGAAGGTCGACCTTGACCCAAGACAGCTCCGACGGAAATTCTATTCACAGATCCTGGAAGTTCAACAAAAGGGGTATCCAGATTTTAACTGCAATTCATTGTCTTGTACCTGTACCTACAAGAAAAATGGTTTTGTTGTTTGGATGAGGGGTTTTCCTTAGTCAAACCTTGGTTTGGAATCAACCTTAATAATGGAATTGAAAATAGAGAATGCTAGCAAGTAATAGAAGTAGATCTAACACTGAAGCTATGATATTCAATAGATATGTAATTGTATTTCAAATGTAAACAAGTATGTTGATATGAAAGCTTGAACACAACACTAACAAATGTAAATCAAAACCTCCATGATTGTATGCTTGGAATCTACCTTGAGGTAAGAATGAATAGATCTTGAAGATGAACAAAGGATCTTGAAGGAAGATCACACCACTGTGATGGATAGATCTAGGGTTTGAATGATGAATCTTGAATGCTTGAACCAAATCCCTTCAAAGGCTTGAATGCTTGAATCCTTGATCTTCAATGGAGAACTTGAATGCTTGAATGGATGATAATGGCTTGAATGCTTCCTTGATTGAGAATGTTTTCTTGATCTTGCTTGAGGGCTCAAATGCTTACTTGGGATGGAGATATGAAAAAGAGATATGTAAAATGAGAGAGGAAGGCTTCCTTTTATAGTGATCTAGGGCACAAACTTCTAGAGAGGCCGACATTGGAGAATTAAATCCCAATTAACCTTAACCCATAGAAATGGACCTAGATTAAATGCAATTTAAGATTTTACCATTCTGAAATCCGAAACAGCTGACCCGGAAGTGGGAAAATAAAACTTTCTGAAGCCTGATATCCCGAAACCTCCAGAACTTGAAAATTGGACCCAAGGTCAGGGTCGAGGTTGACTCTTCCCTAAGTCAAAGTTGAGGTTGAATCTACCCTAGGTTAGGGTCGAGTTCAACCTTGACCCAAGAGGTTGACCTTCACCCTGAGGTCTTAGATCTCAAATTCTTAGGACCAGGTGCCAGGAAAAGGCTGGAAATAGGTGGAGAGAGAAGAAGAACAGGGGGAGAAAGCTAGATCCATGAAAAGACCTATTCAAGGCACTTTAAATGACCCCAAACCACTTACTCAGAGGGCTAAACATTCTTAACATGGAAGTGCTTCCATTTTAAGACAATACATTAAGCCCTCACTTTAGCAAGAGTATGGACTCGATGCAAACTCTTGGTAAAGGAGAAAAAAGAAGAGAGCCAAGTGGATTCACAACAAGATAAAATAGCACTTAGCTTAAGGACACAAGCCCCCAGGCTAAAATATTCTAACTCAACACACACGTATGAGGGTGCGAAAAACATAAAAAGAGAGGTTAGTACTAAAACAAGCCCAAATCAACTATTAGAGGAAACCTTCTAAGAAATATTTCCAATACTAATATCATATTTTGAAATCTATCATAAAAGCATAAATGATTACATAAGAAAGACAAGAGAAACACTATAAATAAAATAGCTTTGTGATCCAATCCTACTAGCATGAAAGTGAAAAGAGAGAAAAGAGGAAGTGATTACCTCACCCAGTAAGATGCTCATCTTACTATGAATCACCAAGGAGGGAGAGCCAAACAGGTGGCCAAACCTGATAGTTCACCCATACACTGCACTTTGTAATTGTAATGCATCTTCTGACGGCTTCTAGAATATCCATAGATCTACCTTCTTGTATCACTATGAATATGAAATGTGTGTCTCATCAGGATTTAGCAGCTTATGTGTGTTACCTTCGGAAGATTTAGCATATTAAAAATTGAAAAATGTGTGTCTCTTCAGGATTTAGCAACTTATGTGTGTTACCTTCAGAGGATTTAGCATATTGAAAATTGAAAAATGCGTGTCTCTTCAGGATTTAGCAACTTATGTGTGTTACATTTAGAGGATTTAGTATATAAATAAAAAACTATAGTACAAGGGAGACCCTATATATGCCCCCCTCCTTATCATGGTTGTCTACTAGACATGATAAGGAAGAGGAAAAATGATACCTACTTCACAATGTAAGGAGATATCTTGTTTACAACAATGTATACTACATTCCTAGCGAAGGGTATTGACCCCTACATCCAAGAATATAGATAATTGTGAAAAGGATATGTCACTTATGGAAAAGGATCCTCAAAGAAAGAGATCTTATCAACAAGACCCCCACCATAGAGGAGTGCTTTTAGATAAAATATCATCTTTCAAAGATAAACCAGGCAAGAACAAAGATTCAATCATGAAGCCCCCTACGATCAAGAGGATGAGGAATCTTTGAAATGAGGGAAACAAATCTAATCACCAAAGTAAGGGCAAGAGTTTACAATGAACATAATTTGAAAAATAGAGAAGAGGTGATGACCTAGGACAACAACCTCTCATATAAAAATGATATCCATAGTCAAAACATTGGTCCATATAACGAAATAATGTTGCCACATAAATGAATGTCACTAAGCTAAGGAAAGCATATCCCTAGACAAAGAGAAAGAAAGAAGAACCTTGACCCCCGGGGATGAAAGAAAGGGATACTTTTGCAAAAAAAATGTCTTAGAAAAGATATCTTAAATAGAGAATCTATGGATGATTATAAACATAATACAAAACCATAGAGAGATAGGAAAGAAAGAATACCAATTAAGCTCAAGATACAATATATGCTAAAATCCTAATGGATCCTAGGAGACTGGATGAAAATACACCTCTTGCCCCCCAATCCAGAGACAAGAGGAGAAGAAATCTATATTATATCAAAATGAGGGGTATCCCCTATATCAAAATTATGAAGGAATTGTAAAACTACACGAGAGTGAGATATAATTCCTAAAGCAGCTCTTTCCCTAACATATAATTTGAAATACTTACAATCTGCAAGTAAATGTGTATTACTATAATGAAAAGGACATTTGTACTTGGATAAAGCATCTTTTGGCATAGGTTTAAATATTTCTTTATTGGAATTCATTAATTGAGCATACACCTTCTTAGCTACATCTTGATGAGTATCAGGTTTATCTAAGGTAGGTGTAGGGAGAAGAGGAGGATGATGATCAACATCAATCACCTTGAATTGAGTTTGTGAACAACCAACACCATACATATCCTGTTTAGGGGGTATATGAAATGGATACTTGATACCATGCTCATTAACTCCAAGCCCTAAACCTCTATAACCTTGTTTAGTCATCATATCGAATCCTGTAGTGTATATATTATGTAAAGCTTCTACAAGAGGTGATTGTTTATCATGCTCATGAGTAAAGGTTGTATAAGGTGGATTAATAGGTTTTGAAGAAGTTTCTTTACCCTTTCCTTTAATATCATCATGAATTGGAGGAGAAGGTAAATCAAAGAAGTCTTGCACATCTGCATCCTGAACTATAGCTTGAATCCCATCATAAGTATGAGAAGAATTAGGGATAGCAAATGGATAATTAGGCATTGGATTAGGAATAGGAAGGTTAGGATTCAAATTAGGAATGATAGGATTAGGATTAGGAAGATTAGGAGATGGTGTATCATCTACCAAATTCTTCACATAATCCAAAAGAGTAATAAGTCTACCACATAAATCTTTAATGAAAGTTTTGAAAGTAGGAAGACTAGTATCAGTCAATTTCACAAAAGCACAGGCAAGTGCAAAATGAAGGGTCATCAACATAATGAAGTGAATAATACTCTCATAAACATCATAGGTATGGTAAAGAGATGATAAAAGAAGGGTAGTAAAGAACATAATCACACACCAAAGCATCTTAAAAATCTTCATAGTAAATGAAATGCAAGAAATATTTTTGGATTTTGTTGAATATATAGATTTTTTTGTATTTTTGAATTTAAAATGCAAGAGCATAAAAGAAATCTAATCTTGATGCACCAAAAAAGAAGGAATTGTCTAAGATAATACAAAGGGAAATCTAACACAATAGGACATCTAAATCCACAAAAGGTAGGGGGTAAGTTTTCCGGGTTCACCAAAATGAATAAGAGTAAAAATATGAATAGGTGTAAAATGAATAATGGTAAAATGTGTGTAAAATGAATAAGATAAAATGGGGGTATGTGATGAATGATGAATAAATAGGATATGTGTATGTGAAGGGTGGAGAGGATAATATGAGGGATGATAACAAAGTGTAAGGATGTAAATCTATGATGGAAAATGTTATGGACATACAAACTAAATAAAATAGGAATACTTATCTTGAAAGGAGGCTGATGCGAAAATCACTATTTTTTGATGTCTGTGTTCAGTTTCGGGAGATTCTGCAACCTGCACCAGACTAGGAATGCAGAGACAGAGAAAACCCAGAAAACTTTTTCAATTCTGAGGGAGGTCGACCTTGACCCAGATCGTAGGGCACAATCTTACCTCGGGGCATAATCTTACCCCTCACTGAAGGTCAACCTTGACCCAAAACAGCTCCAACAGAAATTTTGTTCGTGGATCCCGGAAGTTCACCGAAAAGGGTATCCAAATATGAACTGCAATTCATTGCCCTGTACCTATACCTGTAATAAAAATGGTTTTGTTGTTTGGATGAGGGGTTTGCCTTAGTCAAACCCTAGTTTTGAATCAACCTTAATAATGGAATTGAAAATAGAGAATGCTAGCAAGTAGTATAAGTAGATCTAACAATGAAGCTATGATATTCAATAGATATGTAATTGTATTTCAAATGTAAACAAGTATGTTGATATGAAAGCTTGAACACAACACTAACAAATGTAAATCAAAACCTCCATGATTGTATGATTGGAATCCACCTTGAGGTAAGAATGAATAGATCTTGAAGATGAACAAAGGATCTTGAAGGAAGATCACACCACCATGATGGATAGATCTAGGGTTTGAATGATGAATCTTGAATGCTTGAACCAAATCCCTTTAAAGGCTTGAATGCTTGAATCCTTGATCTTCAATGGAGAACTTGAATGCTTGAATGGATGATAATGGCTTGAATGCTTCCTTGATTGAGAATGCTTGCTTGATCTTGCTTGAGGGCTCAAATGCTTGCTTGAGATGGAGATATGAAAAAGAGATATGTAAAATGAGAGAGGAAGGCTTCTTTTTATAGTGATCTAGGGCACAAACTTCTAGAGAGGCTGACATTGGAGAATTAAATCTCAATTAACCTTAACCAGTAGAAATGGACCTAGATTAAATGCAATTTAAGAGTTTACCATTCCGAAATCTGAAACAGTCGACCCAGAAGTGGAAAAATAAAACTTTTCGAAGCCCGATATCTTGAAACCTCCAGAACTTGAAAATTGGACCCAGGATCAAGGCCGAGGTCGACTCTTCCCTAGGTCAGGGTCGAGGTTGACCTTGACCCAGGAGGTCGACCTTGACCCTGAGGTCTCAGATCTCAAATTCTCAGGACCGGGTGCTAGGAAAAGGTTGGAAATAGGTGGAGAGAGAAGCAGAACAGGGGGAAAAAGCCAGATCCATGCAAAGACCTATTCAAGGTGGTTGACATGACCCCAAACCACTTACTCAGAGGGCTAAACTTTCTTAACATGGAAGTGCTTCCATTTTAAGATGATACAATATTATCACAAATTTATCAAAAAAATATGTGAATATTTTTTAAATTATTAGAACTATAGCTTTTGGATTGATTTCACATCTATAATTATTTGAACAATTATTATTGTGAGCTAGGTTTTGTTATATTTTAAAAAGGAAATACATAATTAAAAGAAAGATATTACAAATAGTATTGAACTAGATTTTGCCAGTCTATGAGATTACCTTTCTATGCAATTTTGTGATCTAGGGCCCTAGCAATTATTCTTAAAGAGAACATAAAAAATCAACATCAATTTTGTAAGGAAAAAGTTATAGAACCGCTGGAATTTGAGGGAGAAGAAGTACAAACATGGATAGGTAAAATGACAACTATAATTATACAAATAATATTGATAGAAATTTTTACCTTATGATAGATGAATAGATGTAATTTGGAATCACCTCTATTTGTGTAAGTGTGTAGGGAAAATGTAAGATTCACTCCTAAATCCAAATTCCCAAAGGAGGGATCCAATTTGATCAACCAAGAGGTTAATACATAATTGAATCAATCTATGAAGAATATGAAAAAGAGAGAGAAACCCTATACTTCCCTATAGTTGGATCAAGCTTGAAATCTGAAATAATTGAAGTGCAAATACTAACCTTGAATTAGGGAAAATCTAGAAAATATTGAATTTTGTTTTTCGTATGAACTTTCTAAAGATTCTATCACCTATTCTGGATTGGAAATGTCGAGGTGGACAAAACCCAGAAATATTTTCTCCAAATTCACATAGGTTGACTTTGACCTTTTAAAAGGTCAAAGACCACATTATTTATTTGAAGTCTGATTCTGATTCTGTTCGCAGATCCTGAAAGATTTCCGAAAAGGGTATCCGAATTTTCTCTTAGATCCAAGATTTCACACTTGTACCTGCAAGAAAATGGAGGTTTTTGGTTGTATGGGGGGTTTGCCTTGGTCAAACCCCAATTTAGGAATTAACCTTGAAATTGAATTGAAATATATTGTGCATAAACAAAGTAATTGAAACAAATCACCTCGCTTATGTTGAATTCCTTATAGAGGATTCGAATCCTCAAATCCACAACTAAGAATGCTTCAATGAATGTAGGATGTCTCCAATGAATGGCATTTTGATCTTCAACGCCAATCTTGATTTGATCTTTGCATATGAGAAGATTTGAATGAATGGAGAAGGATGGATCTTCAAGGGGGCTCCAAGGAGATTGAATCCTTCAATAGCTAACAATGGAACTCCTTGATGGATAAATGCTTGAACACTTAAATTCTTGAAGACTTTCTTGCACTTGAGAGCTTGCTCATGAAATTGCTTGAGTGTGGATGGATGTGAAAACTTGATGTCCAAATGAGAGAGGAAGGCCTCCTTTTATAGTGATCTAGGGCATAGTCCTCTAGATGGGCCACCTTGAAGAATTAAATCCCAATTAGGTCCTCACCTTTATAAAATATACCTTTATTAAATACCATTAAAGGATTTACTGTTTCGGAGCCCGAAACAGCCGACCTGGAAGTGGGAAATAATTATCCTGAAAGATAAATTACCAGCAAATAAAACTTTGAAATCCTGGCAGGAAGAGGTCAAGGTCGAGGTCAACCCTAACTTGGTCAAGGTTGAGGTTGACCCTGACCTAGTCAGGGTCGAGGTCGACTTTGACCTCAAACCCTAACTTTGCCAGATTCTGCAACAGGAGTTCCAGGGGTGCCAAAAACTTGGAAATTGATATCTAAACAAGACCCAGTGTCAAGAACAGATAGAAAATCTTCTATTTGATGTTATGATGTACTAGGAGGTCTCATTTCTGAATCCTACCTAGAAAATAGAACCATAGAAGAAGGAAAATTAGGAAAGTCCTTAAGACCTTAACCTTAATTTCACCTAGAATAAAGAAATCAAGTGCGGAGAAGAAGTGGAAAAATGGGGAGAAAGCCAAATACATGCAAAGACCCAATCAAGGTGCTTAACATGACCCCAAACCACTTACTCAGAGGGCTAAACACTCTTATCATGGAAGTGCTTCCATTTTAAGACAATACAATAGATATGATGGGGAAAATTTTACATTTGATGCATAACAACCAAAAAAATTATAGAACAGCTTCAACAATCAAAATAGTGACTCAAGTTCTTTTAGAGAAAATAATAATAACATTATTAAACTTAGAAAATTCACACCTAAGAAACCAATGATGGGTTTGGTTATATGCCTTTTTGTCCTACTTTCATTCAATGAGGAAAAGAACCCATTAAAGAATTTCAAAATTCAATGCAAGGCAATATCACTACCGATGATGAAGAGTATAGAAAACTCCCTACAAAAACTCAAGAAGTTATGTCTCTTGAAAATTACATGAGTATGTAAAAGGGAACTTTGGGTCAAGAACAATACTTAGACCCCAACCAAGATAAAATGATCATCAACAAGCTTTGGGTAAGTACATTATCTGCATTCGATGGATCTAATAAATGTCTTGCCCGTGCATGGGTGTATAAGTTAGACACATAGTAACCATTAAAATGTATGCTTGAGGATAATTACTTCAAATTCACCACATTCCACTAGAAAGGATTGCCTCATGAATGGTGGTACAATGGATTGGTTACCTAAGGTCATGATCTAATAGATACATACGATAAATTTTGCAAAAGGTTGATTAAAGGTTTGACTGGAAGGATCTCAAAGTTCATATTGCATAGTTTGACTAGATAAAATAATGAGTAGTGGAGAAATATAGAGAATAATTAATATTATCGAGATAATGGTGCCTAATGCTGTAAGGAAACTCAAGTGCAAAAATAGCTTCCTACACTAATCTCTAAAGGAAAGTATTGTGCAAATTCTTTTTAAATCCTTACAATTTCAGATTCGTTAACTACTTTAACAAAGATATTGCAGCCATATACCATGCATACAGAAAATAGATAGAGAAGATTGAAACACATAAACACAAAGATATGCCAGTGGGGAAAAACCTTTCGGTAAAACAACCCCACCCCTCCAAAACTTGCACAATGTATTAGCTTCAACATAAAGACTACAACACACTTGCAATGCAAGTTCTTTCAGGAGATGAGAGACTAGTAAAATGTATATCTCTCCCATAGAAGCAGCATCATATATATAGACTCCTTAGGACCCAACAAATAACCAAAAAAGGAGTTTGGCATCCAACCACCAAGACCCATGCACAAAGCCACATGTACACAGCTGTTACATGCAATCCCAAGAATAGGCATCCATCCCTAGAATGGACTATGACAGCTTGTCATAGAATCTACCAAAAATAATGGTCACAAGAGAAGTGTAAGAGAATCTGTCATACCAACCTATTTTTGGCATATTCTCTTACACACACCAACCACTTCTTCTTGGGCGCCCAAATAGGCCCAAGTCATAAGATACTCTTACACCTGTCATAGAACATTCCTTAAATAGTTCTTACACGTCATAGGAATCCATCATGACCATTTCAGCCATGATCTCCTTACACACAAGATGCTGACACATCAAGTGGAGTGACACATCAACATGCCAACTAGACATGTACACTCACACTTAATTTCATTATTTGCAAAAAATACATTTACAAAATAAATAATAAGAATAGGAATTATCCAAGGTTGAGACACCTTATTCCTAACATTCTCCCACTTGTCAAACACCTTGTAAGAGCAACAGGAACTTTAACCGCTATAGGCCAAAAGGCCCATAGACTCTGAACACCATCTGAACTTCTTAGTGCCCACTAGTTTCGTTAATGCATCTGCAACATTATTCACAGTATCTACCTTCTCCAAATTTACTTTTCCATCTTCCACCATATCTCTCACAAAGTGAAACTGCACATCAATGTGCTTTGTTCTGGCATGGAAAGTTGGATTCTTTGCAAGGCAAATAGCACTCTGACTGTCACACCAAATAGTAATCTATTCTACATCAACACCAACATCAGAACACAATCTCCTAAGCCAAATGGCTTCCTTACAAGCATGAGTAGCAGACATGTACTCAGCTTCTATAGTGGACAAAGCAACCACAGGTTGTCGCTTACTCATCCAACTGATGGCACCACCAAACATAGTGAACACATAAGCACTGGTGGATCTCCTGCTGTCAATATCACCTGCCCAATCTGAATCCACAAACCCACGAATACAAACTAAATGCAGAGATCCAGAAGAGTTACCATGATAACATATGGAGTAATCTGATGTACCCCTCAAATATCTGAATACTCACTTAACTACATTCCAGGGTTAGCCATAAACTGACTCAGGACTCCCACTGCTTGGGCAATGTCTGGTCTAGTATAGACTATAGCATACATAAGACTGCCAATTGCACTAGCATAAGGTAATCTACTCATGTCGTCCACCTCACTAGGAGATTTTGGACAATCATCTATAGATAACTTTGTTCCCACAGAAACAGGAACACAAAGTGGTCTACAATCTGCCATGCTGAACCTGTCCAACACAGACTTCACATACTTACTTTGACTCAACCAAAGTTTTATGTTAGACCTGTCTCTACTAATTTCCATACCCAAGATGTACCTAGCTACCCCAAGATCTTTCATCTCAAACTGTGTTGACAACTGAGATTTAAAATCAGAAATCATACTCTTACCCTTCCCAAACAGCAACATATCATCAACATATAATGCAACAATAAGAAGGCAATCATTTTCAACTCTGAAATAAACACAATGATCTGATTTTGATCTTACAAATCCAATTGACAACACAAAGGCATCAAACTTAAGGTACCACATCCTAGGAGATTGCTTCAAACCATATAGAGATTTCTTTAATCTGCAAACTAAGGATTCTTTACCTTTAACAATGTAGTGCTCAGGCTGTGACATATAAATCTCTTCCTCCAAATCACCATGAAGGAAAGTTGTCTTCTATTCTATCTCTAAATCATATGATGCAACAAGAGATAACAAAACTCTAATGGATGTCAACTTTGCAATAGGAGAGAATATTTCACCATAATCTATTCCCTCTACCTGTGAATACCCCTTTGCAACCAATCTAGCTTTGTACCTTTCAACACTGCCATCTGCACAAAATTTCTTCTTGAACACCCATTTACAGCCAACAGATTTTCTCCCTTTAGGCAAAGGTACAAGGTCCCAAGTTTTTTTTTTCTCCAATGAAGCCATCTCATCATCCATAGCCTCAATCCAGGAACTAGCATCTTCCATGCCCAAAGCCTCTTTCACAGATCTAGGCTCATCAGTGTTAGTAATCAAAGCAAAAGCACAACTGGAATCTAACATAGAATAACCAAACCTTTCTGGTTGCTTTCTTTCTCTCGTGGATCTCCTCAAGGGCTGAGGTTGAGGTTGTTCTTCCTCTTCTTCCGAACTATCAGAGCTGCTAGAGCTCTCCTCATCATTAGACCCAACATGGTCCCTCTGTTCAGTCTTCTCAAGGGTAGGAGGCAACTGAACAACATCTTTTTCCTTTTCTTTTTCATCTGGTTATATCACAATAGGAGAAGATGTTAGCTCTCTGAAAATAACATTTCTACTATACAACACCTTACTAGTCACATGATCCCAAAGCTTGTATCCTTTCACACCAACACTGTATCCGATGAAAATACATTTGACAGCTTTGTTTTCCAACTTAGATCTTTTCTCCTTTGGAACATGTGCATAAGCTTTGCAACCAAAAACATGAAGATGTCTAATTGAAGGCTTCTTACCAGACCACACCTCCATGGGTGTCTTACCAACAAGAGTTGATGTAGGAGATCTGTTAACCAGATAGCAAGCAGTGGCCACATCTTCGGCCCAAAACCTTTGTTCTAAACCAGCTCCACTAAGCATACTCCTAGCCTTCTCCATCAGTGTATTGTTCATTCTCTCTGCAACTCCATTTTTTAGTGGGGTATAAGGAGTTGTCTTATGCCTCTCGATACCTCATTCTTTACAGAACTATTCAAACTCTGCTGAGCAAAACTCACCACCATTATCTGTTCTCACACACTTAATCTTCTTACTAGTCTGATTCTCTACAAGGGCTTTAAATTCCTTGAACTGACTAAAGACTTGTGTCTTACTTTTAAGGAAATAAATACAAGTCCTTCTACTGTAATCATCTATTAAAGATACAAAAAATACAAACTTGGAGATTGAAGGAACTTTTATAGGACCAAATACATCAAAATGAATAAGATCCAAAACATCAGAAGATTTGTGAGAACTAGAGTAAAACTGAACACAATTTTGTTTACCATAGACACAGTGTTCACAAAAGTCAAACTTGAGATTGCAATCATTTAACCCCTCAACAAGGTTTTTATTCTTCAGGGTCCTAAGACCCTTCTCACCAATGTGGCCAAATCTCATATGCCACAACATCATCTTTTTGCAAGAAGCTTGCCTTCCAAAGTGTTTGCACCCTTAGGTACACTTATTGCACTACCATCGGAACCCATTGCCACAATCTTCTTTACTGCTTGTTCAGATGGTGAGAATGAAGTGATAGCTACTCTCTTCTTTGAAACAAAAGAACTATTGCACTAAGCAATGCATGCTTCAAGCTAAAACTAAGTACCTCTCCTAGTACCTCTAGCGAGCACCATAGAACCTCTCATCATCTTGCATCCATCTTTTGAAAAGACAACTTGCACACCTACAT
The DNA here is from genome assembly GCA_027943335.1 of Chamaecyparis obtusa. Taxonomy (NCBI): domain Eukaryota; kingdom Viridiplantae; phylum Streptophyta; class Pinopsida; order Cupressales; family Cupressaceae; genus Chamaecyparis; species Chamaecyparis obtusa. The sequence continues at coordinate 328,037 of BSBK01002297.1, read as the reverse complement.
CATTCAGCATACTTACAAATAATAGATTTTGTGCCAAACCTAGAATGTGCATAACTCTGTTGATTCCCTTTACTCGTCCATCAGGAAATCTGATAGTGACCCTTCCATGTCCAACTATCTTTAGGTGAGAATCATCACCCAAGTACACCTTTCCACCATCGAACTCTTCATATTTTGAGAACCAGTTTCGATGAGAGGTCATGTGAAAAGAAGCACCTGAGTCTACCAACCACACATCATCAGATGCATGGGCTGCCAAAGCTGCATTAAAAGCATCTCCATCTTCTTGAGATTTTTCAGAAGCTGAATCTGAGCCTTTCTTCTTCTTCTTCGGTTCTTTGCAGTCCCTCGGGAAGTGCCCAATTTTATCACAGTTCTAGCATTTCACCTTGGACTTTCCAGGAGTCTTAGAGCTCCCATGGGATTTGGATCTACCCTTCTTTGACTTGTTGTCATTCTGCTTTCCTCTATCATTGGATCTCCCGCGAACAACAAGGGCTTCCTTAGACGAATCTAAAGTCTTTCTTCACATCTCCTCAGATAGCAGTAAAGACACCACATCATCCATACGGAATGTGACTATAGTACTTTCAAGAGCCATCACAAGATGGTCCCATGAATCTGGCAAGGAAAAAAGTAGGGTCATACAACGATCCTCCTCCTCGATCTTGGCACCATATGATGCCAACTATGCAATCAATAAATTGAATGCATTGAGATGATCAGTTATGGATCCACCTTCCTCCATTCTTAAAGAATACAACTTCTTTCTCAGGAACAACTTATTCACCAGAGATTTGGCCTGATACACAGACCCAAGTTGTTGCCACAAAGAATTTGTAGTAGTCTCATCAAGAACATTCAGAAGAACGGCATCTACTAGACAAAGTCTGATGAGACCCTTAGCCTTCTGATCCTTGATCTCCCAATCCACTTGTGATATCATTGTAGGTTTCACATCAAGTGAAGTAGCCTCCCATAGATCACGGTCTTCAAGCATGTCTTCCATCTTGAGTTTCCACAACTCAAAATTAGTGTTATTAAATTTCTCCACCTCCATTCTACTGTATGAAGAATTTGCCATCTCAATCTGCAAATAAGATTCAGAATGCTCTACACAAAACTCCCACTCAACATGAGATTAGCTCAAAAAACCCTACCCAACAACTAGGATCAAAAGTTGATTAGGCTCTAATACCACTTGTAAGGAAACTCAGGTGCGGAAACAGCTTCCTACACTAATCTCTAAAGGAAAGTATTGTGCAAATTCTTTTTAAATCCTTACAATTTTAGATTCGTTAACTACTTTAACAAAGATATTGCAGCCATATACCATGCATACAGAAAATAGATAGAGAAGATTGAAACACATAAACACAAAGATATGCCAGTGGGGAAAAACCTTTCGGTAAAACAACCCCACCCCTCCAAAACTTGCACAATGTATTATCTTCAACACAAAGACTACAACACACTTGCAATGCAAGTTCTTTCAGGAGATGAGAGACTAGTAAAACTTATATCTCTCCCATAGAAGCAAGATCATATATATAGACTCCTCAGGACCCAAAAAATACCCAAAAAAGGAGTTTGGCGTCCATCCCTAGAATAGACTATGACAGCTTGTCATAGAATCTGCCAAAAATAACGGTCATAAGAGAAGTGTAAGAGAATCTATTATACCAACCTATTTTTGGCATATTCTCTTACACACACCAACCACTTCTTCTTGGGTGCCCAAATAGGCCCAAGTCATAAGATACTCTTACACCTATCATAGCACATTCCTTAAATAGTTCTTACGCGTCATAGGAATCCGTCATGACCATTTCAGTCATGATCTCCTTATGCACAAGATGTCGACACATCAAGTGGAGTGACACATCAACATGCCAACTAGACATGTACACTCACACTTAATTTCATTATTTGCAAAAAATATATTTACAAAACAAATAATAAGAATAGGAATTATCCAAGGTTGAGACACCTTATTCCTAACAAATGTTACATAAATAAGATTAATTTTCATTTTATTAAAGAGTTAAATGAACCTCATAATGGTTTGATTAAGGCATTTGATCCATCAACCATTCAAAGTACAAAATAACTCCAAATTTAAAAACTTCGATGGCCAAATATTTAAGCTCTTTAAAAAAAAAAACCCCTCCTATAGGTCCTAAAATGAAATTGTTTCAAAAAAAAATCTCAATAAAAAGGAATTATTAGTATCAAAGAAACTTTTTGATGAAGTAACAAAAAATGAACTTCACCAAAATAAATTTTATCTTTCTTGCAAAAAACCATGGGAATTGGGACACAATGTTTGGCAAAAGGCCATGCATAGTTTAAAGAATTTATGTCTAATGAGGCCTAAGAAGAATCAAAGACCAAAGAAGGAGAATGTGAACCTAAATCATAAATAAAAGAAGAAAGTGAACATTCAAGGGACGGAATCACAACTTTGTCAAGTGCCCCTAAATATCATCTATTTTAGTATGAGGAGTTTTGCAAGGACACAAGTTACAGTTCTAATCAATCATGAGAAACACATAGCTTCATTAATGAAGGGAAATTGGTTATTAGAAGAGGTTTAGAAATAAAATATTTCAATGAATTTAATTTTATAGTCACTAAAGTTTTACCATTACACACACTCACAAAATTCTATAATTAGGGATTGCTCTTGGTAGGTATAAGAGATAAAATGACTTTTATGTGGTGGTCATAGGAATAATAAATGTGACTTCAAGAGTCCAATAGAAATCTCTTTGGAAAAATTTACACATACTGTGGAGATAAGGTTCAAATGAGAAGGTAAAAACATAGTCTTACACCGAATTACTAATAGAACTCGTAGAGTTATATTAGAGAAAAGAATGTAGAGGTGTTTTACAAGTGGACAAGTAGCATGCCAAATACATTTTGTGTTACTTATATAGCCACTACAAGTAAAAAAAGAATATCATTTGGACATGTAGACTGTAATGCCCCACCAGGGAACCCAGAAGAACTTAACCTAAACAAGCAACTAAGTTTGCAGAATAATTTTTTTCTTAAAGTTAACAATCAATAACATCAAAGTTTACAATGCAGAAGCAAAGCAAAGCATAAACAACTAACATAGGTTACAACTCCCAAGGGTTCCTTGACATAGATTACGAAAGAGTTAATTAATTAATATAAGATAAAGATAATTATGAATCCAAGAATACAACTGAAAGATAAATACAACATCATGAGCATGATTACATAAATACAATTGGTACCATAAGGTGACCATAATAACAAGCATCCACTGCACATGTCACAGGGTATGTGAATACAATAACTAAAAAGAAATACAACATGATAACTCTGAATATCTGTAACAATGATACAAGATCACAAGAATGAGAAGAACAAGAAAGAACAACTGCCACAAGGATCATCCAGCCTCGGTGCATGAATGTCAGAATCTCAAATGGTAAAAGAATCACTACCACCTGACCTCGTGAACCTAAACAGTCCACTCCCACTGTGCTAAGGAGATAACATCAGATCCCACTCGGATAAAAAATGATAATAGAACAAGCTAAGGAAAAGATCCTGAAAGCTTCTAACTCAAAGGGATCAAAAGTACAAGGTATAATAAACTCTACCAGAGGCAAACAAAACACGTAGGAAATCTAAGAGTCATACAAGAAGTGTCATCACACAAGCCAACTCTAGGGTTATCCTGGTAGTCTCTTTAGACCCCGACGCCCTAGTGACTCTATGTGGTTATAGTAACCTCTCATGTAGACAAGGTACTACCTATGCCATCTCCAGTCCATAAAGGCAGCAAGCATCATCTCAACTCCCATCCTAGTCAAACTCAATTGGGAACTCAGGCATGGGCGAGGCACAAAATATCTTTTTTTAGGTTCATTTTAAATTCCCAATGTTTATTAATTATCACTTATTAAACTACTTGTAATGGGATCTCCTGGTAGCCACTTCCTGATATACACTTAGATGACCTACTCTAGGGTTTCATATGAATAATATGATCTCTAAGTTAACACAACTCTTGAATCTCTACAACTAGATTCAACATGAAAAACTAGAAACATCATGAAACAAGTTCACCGACACAACATAATATGCATGGCAACCAAACAAGACAGATAAAGATAACCCAATCCCACCTCTGGATTATATCCCAAAAAGTCAACTATAACCCCTAAAAATCAATCCAAGATTAATCGACCAAGGGCATCAAAAGTCTTCATATAAAACATGCACACTAAAGATTGCATCACTAACATACTCAAGGATATATATATATACTTTAGTCAGATACAATCAATTAAAAGCAATACAAATTTACCCTAGCTTTCAAATTCATCTAATATATAAATAATCTGACAACAAAATTTATCAAATTAAAATTCATAATTCAATTGAAACAATAGTTTTTACAAAACAATAGTAAAACAATTAAAGTATGAACTAATACCCATAATTATGCACCTCGTACTAATCATTAACAATACAAAAGAATAAAATTAGAAATTAGATTAAACTAATTTCTTTTAATGAAAATCTAAAACCATAAATTAGAATTAACTAATTTACATTTTAAGAATAATTAAAATTAAAATTAAATTAAAAATAAATTTAACTAAACTAAAAAAACAATGATCAAATAATAAAATTTGTAATAAAAATTAAAAATTAAAACATAACACAAAGTTATTAAAAAAAATAAACAATGCAAAGAGTGGGGAGCGCACGCACCCCCACACCCCTGCCTCAGTACACCATCCTATCCCTGTGCAGGGTCTGACGTGCATCAGTACCCTACGGTACTGACGCACGATAGTCCTTTAGGGGACTATCGTGCGTTGGTACCCCAGAGGTACTGTGCACGGCAACCTCTTCATGGTGCACCAACCAATAAAGGTAAGGGAGAGGTTAAAAACCCTCCAAAATAAAAACTTAATTTATATTTTCCTTTTCAAACATTTTCTAATTTCTTTTATTTTATATATATAAAATCAAATATCACCAATTTGATAAAAAAAAATTTTGACATACCAATAATCTTTTAAACTAAATTCTATTTTAATTTAATATAAAACAAAACAAGCTGATAATATATATAGATATATATATATGTGTGTGTGTGTGTGTGTGTGTGTGTATAGATATATATATATATATATACATATATATATATATATACATATATATATATATATATATATATATATATATATATATATATATATATATATATATATATATATATATATATATATATATATATATATATATATATATATATATATATATATATATATATATATATATATATATTTATTTATATATATATATATATATATGTATATATATATATATATATGTATATATATATATATATATGTATATATATATATATATGTATATATATATATATATATGTATATATATATATATATATATATATGTATATATATATATGTATGTATGTATGTATGTATGTATGTATGTATGTATGTATGTATGTATGTATGCATGTATTTATTAAACACAAACTAAAAAACATAAATATATAGTTAAATTAAAATACCATAAATACAAATAATCCATTAACATGATTATACGACGAGATTAAAACCCTAAACCGCTTATTTTTTTTCAATTGATCCACAACTAAATTTCACAAACTTGCGATCTTAATAACAAATAGACAGATCAAATCACACAACGGATTGCATGCAAACTTTTTCCTCTAACATCCAACTGACAATAACATTGCTATGTTACTCAAACAATCAAAACCAACAAGCACGAGGAAGACACTTTTAACAATACCCTATAGAGATCCGAAAATAGAATAACCATAATAAAATCAAAACCTGCCTCAAATCAATTATACAGATTCGATGATGTCCAGCACGAAGAAAATAGAACCCAAGCCTTTCAATGAGCTCTCACAAATCTATCTCCAAAATTCTTCCTCCAAAACCTGTGTACCCAAATAATGGCCAAAACTCTCAATACATAAAGGAATCTCCTTTCTCATGCATGAATTCGAACTCAACTCCAAGAGAGCTTTGCATGAAAACAAACTTTAGTTTACAGTTCAGTCTCAGTTGAACTGAAGTCTCCTCTTCACTTTGACTTTAGTTGAAAGCACATAGCCAAACTTCAACTTGAATTACTAATTCAATTCCATTCAATTATGAATGTGCAACATAATGCATTCAATTAATTAATAATTAAAACATTTATTTTAACATAATTAACACATGCCAAAATAACCCTCAATTTAATAAAATATATTTTAATTGCACAAGGGTTAAATTCATGATTTAAATATTTCAAAGGTGAAGTTATTTAATTAATTCACATTAATTAAATATTTCAACCACACTCAATATCAGCATAAAATTAATTCATAATTAATTTATGCATCAACTATAGAAAAATAATAATAATTAAATTAAATAAATACATTTATTTAATTACCATTTAAATACTATGCCACAACTAAAAATAGAATGATCTAAAAATAGAATTCACATCAAACGCCACAAACCAACGAATCAAAAAGACCTAAGGACCCACATTCAAACTTAGGACTCAGGTATAAACTCTTGCTAATTGGATGAGTTTAGAAAGGGTAGAAACACAGAATCTTGTCCCCTACTTTAGGACAATAATTGGCTTAGGTTAAGATTTGGAACTAAATATTATCTCCCTTCTTTTACCATTGAGATTAGCGATAGGGCACACTCATCCTGACAATTCAGGGAAGTCGATGCCCGGTACCTGTGAACCTACATAAAAGATAAGCATGTGCATATATATAGAGATATAACAGACAATGGCGGGGATCGGCCGATCGTGTGGATCTCTCAAGCAACTACGACTCCGTCCCTTAACCACATCAGGCACATCAAACAAAAATGTAAAACAAACATATCAACCATACACGTGCAAGTATGGGGTCAGTAAAATCATACGCCTCAATGATTTCCTAACATATAATCTATCATCCTAAAGTAAACATAACTTTTATAAAAATGGACTAGGGGCGAGGTACTACATCCACCCCCCCTAGAATTAGGCTTACTCCTGGAAGCCTACAACAGTTGAGGATATATTTCCCCCCAAACACGAAGCATTTACTAAAGATAAAACATGACATTTGAAAGCAAGTCATAACATAAGAACATAATATACAATCATTAAGAACATTATAACACCTAGTTAAGGAACAACTGAAAATATCATATTGATCATAATTCATTAACAATTCGAAAAATAGATTTAAATCTTTATTCATACATCATCATAGAAAACATCTAGGATCGATTGCATAAAGAACACATTCATATCTATAACAAATAATGAGTTGAGAAGTTCATGAAAAACTATCTAGTTAATGCAACACTTATGCAATCATAAAGGATACACAATAATTCTAATATCACATAGCACATATAGTACCATCTCTGTGATGTCCTCCCTTATACATACTATTAGGGGTTCACGATGAACATGATAGAAACAATACTTATCACATAACAGGGACAACAATAAAAAACATTCAGAGTAGCCACCATAAAACTCAAAAAGGTAAAACCCAAGTGGGGGAATTCCAAGCTCAACATTAAATCAAAAGAGATCTCAATTCAACAATAAATCAACTGTGACTGGCGTCACAAAATAGATAACAAAAAGAGAGTTAGGTGACTAATCCAATCATAAGAAAGTTCAAAAAATTTCAATGCTAGCCCATACACATCACGAACAATTCATAAATCAACCAAAAATAAATCATCAATCATAACACATCCACATAACAAGGTGACTAGTAGTAGCCACACTCAAGGGAGTAATCGCTTCATGACATCCAAGGATATTTCACCCTAGATGCATTAGAGAAGGTAACTATACGCAATAAATAGTCAAACACCTATGACAATCACTAGGCCAGTGATAACTCAAAGACATTTAAGAGAAGCAAGAACATAAATGTTTAGATGTAGTTTAATGGTTATCAAAACACAAAAGAGTTATATGTCTGTGTTTGGTTTTAAGTTTAACAGTCTAGACATCTAATGGGCACACAACTTCCTAGAGTTCCCAATGTAGAACCCGGTGCTCTGATACCAAGTGTAATGCCCCGCCAGGGAACCCAGAAGAACTTAACCTAAACAAGTGACTAAGTTTGCAGAATAATTTATTTTTTTAAGTTAACAATCAATAACATCAAAGTTTACAATGCGGAAGCAAAGCAAAGCATAAACAACTAACATAGGTTACAACTCCCAAGGGTTCCTTGATGTAGATTATGAAAGAGTTAATTAATTAATATAAGATAAAGATAATTATGAATCCAAGAATACATCTAAAAGATAAATACAACATCACAAGCATGATTACATAAATACAATTGGTACCATAAGGTGACCATAATAACAAGCATCCACTACACATGTCGCAGGGTATGTGAATACAATAACTAAAAAGAAATACAACATGATAACTCTGAATATTTGTAACAATGATACAAGATCACAAGAATGAGAAGAACAAGAAAGAACAACTGCCACAAGGATCATCCAGCCTCGGTGCACGAATGTCAGAATCTCAAATGGTAAAAGAATCACTACCACCCGACCTTGTGAACCTAAATGGTCCACTCCCACCATGCTGAGGAGATAACATCAGATCCCACTCGGATAACAAATGACAATAGAACAAGCTAAGGAAAAGATCTCGAAAGCTTCTAACTCAAAGGGATCAAAAGTACAAGGTATAATAAACTCTACCAAAGGCAAACAAAAGACGTAGGAAATCTAAGATGCATACAAGAAGTGTCATCACACAAGACAACTCTAGGGTTATCTTGGTAGTCTCTTCAGACCCCGGCACCCTAGTGACTCTATGTGGTTATAGTAACCTCTCATGTAGACAAGGTACTACCTATGCCATCTCCAGTCCATAAAGGCGGCAAGCATCATCTCAACTCCCATCCTGGTCAAACTCAATCGGGAACTCAGGCATGGGCGAGGCACAAAATATATTTTTTTAGGTTCATTTTAGATTCCCAATGTTTATTAATTATCACTTATTAAACTACTTGTAATGGGATCTCCTGGTAGCCACTTTTGGGCTCCGGCACCAATTCACAAGCCACTTCCTGATATACACTTAGATGACCTACTCTAGGGTTTCACATGAATAATATGATCTCTAAGTTAACACAACTCTTGAATCTCTACAACTAGATTCAACATGCAAAACCAGAAACATCATGAAACAAGTTCACCGACACAACATAATATGCATGGCAACCAAACATGACAGATAAAGATAACCCAATCCCACCTCTGGATTATATCCCAAAAAGTCAACTATAACCCCTAAAAATCAATCCAAGATTAATCGACCAAGGGCATCAAAAGTCTTCATATAAAACATGCACACTAAAGATTGCATCACTAACATACTCAAGGATATATATATACTTTAGTCAGATACAATCAATTAAAAGAAATACAAATTTACCCTAGCTTTCAAATTCATCTAATATATAAAGAATTTGACAACAAAATTTATCAAATTAAAATTCATAATTCAATTGAAACAATAGTTTTTACAAAACAATAGTAAAACAATTAAAGTACAAACTAATAGGTCCATAATTATGCACCTCGTACTAATCATTAACAATACAAAAGAATAAAATTAGAAATTAGATTAAACTAATTTATTTTAATGAAAATCTAAAACCATAATACTCCACAGTGTCAGACATTTCAAAATCAAGTCCAATATCAAAAACAAGATTTTAACTGTTGGGAATTATGATATAGTTTCAAACTACATATGCTACTCATCTGAGATGATAAGAAAAACATATCCCACATATAACAAAAATCATAATGAAGAAATTACTTATCTATATAAGGAACATAGATTTATTTTATTCATCATTCGGAAGATTTAGAAGTTTTTCACAATTTGTATAATATTTAAAAGATTGTTTATAAAATCAGTTGTATATTTTTAAATTGACGTGTTGGAACACACTCAATGTTCTATTATAAAAAGAATGGTGAATCAGAATGTGCAATTATAAAAAAGAATGATGAATCACTGAATATGATTGGACAAGGAATGTTACATACATGTCAAACGTTGGAGTTCCTACCTATGTCCTTGTCCATGTCCATGTTCAAGGAAGGTTAATGGTTCGAGTAAAAGGTCTTTTTGATAGTTTTTTTCAATCAATGTTGATGTCTTTATTGTATACAATTTGAGTGTCATGGGCATTGGTGGAATTCTTAGATAGTTAAAGATGCAACATTTTTATTTCTTCACTTATATAGAATTACACAAAAATAATCAGATGGAGGTCTGAGCCATTCTCAAGACTGTAGAGTCAACAAGCTAGGTCAGAAGAAAATATTAGCTTGTAGGAATGTCAAAAGTGAGATAGATTAAACAATTCTTGTTCTTTTTTTGAGTTAAAAAAAATCTGCAACTCTTCCCCAAGATTGGATTTGGTGATTAAGAGAATTCTAAACTAGTCACAAATATTGAAATAATACATTTTATTTACATTATTATAAGAAAGAATAAGGTGGAAAACTATTTGACAAAATGAGTCTCTTTAAAGATGAATGCTTCAGTTTGTAGAGAATTGTTCAATGATAAAATTCTACATATTCTTCAATCATCTACCATGACCGGATAGAATAAATTTATGTTGTTGGTTAGGGATAATTGTAATATTTAAAAGACTAGGTTTACTAAATGAAATATTACATGAGTGTTCTCTATTTTGATAGTTATAATTATTTAGAAGTCTTCTTAAAATATATATATATATGTATATTTTATAAAATTTTCAAATAAAAAATAAATTCTTAAATAATTGGTTATGTATTTAAAGTGATTTTTTAGTGAATAATATTACTATATTTGGACAATGAAGGCCTCTCTAGGATAGTTGTTCGATCATCATTGATTTTCTCACCTAGAACATTGGTGATGGTAACTTTGCCTTATTATGGGAAGATTCATGGGGTAGTCTTCTTAAAATTGAGAATTTATCTGACTTTTCTAACGCATAGAAACTTCTTCAACAGAAATGGGGAGTATATGTGAAGGACTACATTACAAAGGTGGAGTTTGACAGGTACTATAGTCAAGCTTGGGAAACTATGGACTCTATGAGAATTTTGGTAGTGTAGGCTCTTCCTTTGAAGGGGATTATAACGGGAAGACATGCCAATTTTAGAGATGGAAGTGACACGATAAGATGGAATAGCTATAGAGTGATAGAGAAGTTCAATGAAAATAGATACATCCCTATTTATCTATGTTGGAACAAACTTTGTCTCCCCAAAGTCGAAGCCTTTGCTTGGGTGGCACTTTAGAAGAAGATCCTAACGGTCGATAGGTTCTCTCAACTTGGTTTTCATGGCCCTTTAATATGTGTGTTCTGCATTTACTCAAAAAAAACTATGGATAAGGGGGTGTCCTTTAACATAGGTGTGTTGGTAATGGCTCTACGCCAAATAAGGATCGGTAAGAACCCTTCCAAATGATATACTCTATTTTCAAAACCCAACCAATCATAAACGAATCAACAACATATTCCTATCTTTGGTTGATCGTGCCTTCTCTTCTCTTATGAGAAATGTGAAAGGAGAGAAATATGAGACTTTTTCAAGAAAAGAGTATGTCTTCTTGTATTTCTGAATAAGGTGGATGTGGCCATTGTGGATGTCATAACAAGATCCAATTCTCCTAGTTTTTAGGACCTTTTAGCAAATATATTTGACTTATGTTGACTTGGTCGAAAGTTGTCAACCCAAGTCGTATTAAATAAATATTTTAGACAGATATTACTATGTTTTTTTTAATTATTTTATGATGAAATAAGTTGATGAAGTGAAAAATGATGTTATGTATGGAATTTTAAATGCATTATGAAATATCGTTAATGATGATTATAGATGAAATTGGAAATGTTAATTATGTTATGCAAATGATTTATGCATTTTATTTCAATTATGGGTTTAATAGGAGTAACCTACTGATGATCTTTTGAGTTTGAGCATGATTAACAGGAAACAAAGATAGAAATGTGATTGAGGTAGAGGAATTTATCTCCTTTATAAGGATGTGATGGGAATAAATTGGTCGCAAGAACACACCACATAGTTAATTATTTTCATATTTAATGAGTTCTTTCTTTATCTCATGAGTTTGAATTTTGAGTAATTTGAGTGTGTGTGTGTGTGTGTGTTAGGTTAAATAGAATGCTTGAGTTATTTAACTGTGTGTTAAGTCAATTTTATTTACTTCAAAAGAAATGAAATTCGTTTAACTTCTTATTTTATGTTAGAATTGATAATTTGAAATTTTAGCCAAGTGAAATTTGATATATAATATATTTAAATACATTTCAATCTTTTATTAAATGATGAAATAATGTAACCATTATAGAAAACTAGTAACACCATACGACAAAAGAAAGATTAAACTAGTTAACTTAATGTTAACCCAACATTTCAATCAACGACTAGAAAGTCGAATTCAAGAAATAGTTAAAGTAAGAGTTAATTTCTCCTAACTCAACACTTCTTCCTCATTTAGGGCCCGTTTGGGTGCTAGAATACCAATGCCAATTCCAGTCAATTCTGGAAGATGCTGCTATTCTGGAAGATACAAATCTTGAAAATGATTTTCGGAATATGGGCTGACCCATTTGGTTCACCCGAAAGATGACTAAGAAGATGCATAAGGAATTTTAATTTCTTTAAATATGGTGTGTATATGTCTATATATATACACACATACATGTGTATGTATATGCATATATGCACACATGTGTATATGTATACATGTGTTTATATACACATATGCACACATGTGTATATATATACACATACACACATGTGTGTACATGTGTGTGTATACACACACATATACACATATACACATACACACATATACACACACGTGTATTTATATATACACATGTGTACATATATATACACACATGTATATATACATACATATGTATGTATATATACACACATACACACATATATATATATATACACATACATGTATGTATATACACACAATTATACACATATACATACATGTGTATATATATACACAAATACACACATTTGTGTATATATACACACATATACATATGTGTGTGTATACATATATGTATATACACACATATATATACACATATGTATATAGACATATATGTATATATACACACATGTATATATATACATCCTTATAGCAATATAATATACATCTTTATAGTCACAGATCCCACGAAATATTAAATTTGGTTTTATAAAAATTCGAATTCCAATTCCACCTATTTGAGTGGAAGATGAAATGCCCATTTTGAGGGCAAAATTGGAATTTCAAAATTCCAATTCCATTTTTTTGGATGGACACAAACATGGAATTGACATTATCTGGAAATCTAAATCTAGAATATAGGCTCTAATTCCAACAGGGCCCGTTTGGTGCATGGAATTAACTTCTCCAGAATAGGCCTATTCTAGAATAAGGACCTATTCTCAAATTAATTAATCCTCAAAACGAAAGCTGGAATTATCTATTCTGCATTTGGATCTCATAATGTGAAATTGGAATAAGGATTATTTTTTATTTTTTAAATTAATTTGAACAATATGTATTTTTCACTTATTAAAATATTATAATTATAAAAAAAAATTCTTACAAATTTTAATTTTTAAACTTATCATTTTTGTTGCTAGTTTTTTAATTAAAATATATATGTATTTTTAACTTATATATTTTTAAATTAAAATATGTATTATTAACTTTAAAAAAATAAGATTATTAAAAAATATATATTAAAATAAACATTTATTAAAAAATTATTAAAAAAATAAGATTATAATCCCTTAACCGTTCACGCACGGACCTGAAAAATTTATATATTTTGTTGTAATTTCGAATCCATGAAAAGCTTATTCTGGAATAAGAAATGAATTCCAGGTTTTTTTTGGAATTAATTAATGTAAGCATTGGGCTGAAAATGGGAATTAGTTTTCTAATTCAAGAATTAAAAAAATGCCACAAACAACGAATTATTTTATTCTCGCATTAAATAATTCTTATTCTAAGTTAATTCCAGGTGCCAAACGGGCCCTTAGTGTCATGATTCAGCGACATAGTTAACATTTTTTGGAGGAGTCAGTTTGGGATATACGAGGGGAATAAAAGACTCATGCAATGAATCAGAAAACTAAATCAGTGGTTAACCTCTCCTTACGTACGTGAAAGTGGGGGCATAAATTAAGAATGCCAAATTAATGTAAAGTTGAGGGAGGAAACAACAAAAAAATGACAGTTATAGGAAGAAAAGAGAAACAGATGTTAGGCAGTGGAAAAAAAAGAAGGAAGTAGTTTTATGTTGGAAACTGCAATTGAAACAATTGTTGTATTGTCATTGATGTCAAACCTTAATTGGTAAGACTGTTGCTACTTAGGAAAGTACTATATCTATTTGAGTGTTGCTAAGGGGATAGGCAAGGTTCGTAACAATAGCACCTAGGGAAAGGTTGAGTTATCTTGATACTACAAAGTGCACTTGACTATGTTGTACAATGATGAGATAGTGTATTGTTTATACTAGTAAGACTAAAGACTAAATTGGTAGGCTTGACCGAGCAAAGAATGAAGAAATCATGTTTAAGCCGAGTAATGTTAGTGTCGACCAAGTCAGTATATGCCAAGCAAAATTCTAGTGTCGACCGAACAATAGTTAATTGCCGAGGAAGACAGTATAAGCCAAGGAAACATTTCTAGTAATGACCGAGCTTTCTACATGAAGACCGAGTAGTTGATCATAGTATTGACCGAGCATCAGCATTTTTCTATTTGAAGAGAATTTAGTTTTGGAGCTGACATTGTTGAATTCTTGGATTATGTAAACATGTTGACTTTATTTATTGATTGTTTGAAAGCATTAAATGCACTGTAAAATGTTTTATTGTAAATCTTTAAGATATTTGAGATGATTCTAGAAATGAAGCCGAAGAACATGAAGTGGGTAGATTCAATGAATCTGACCTAACCCTAAGATCTACAAATGAGATTGAGTGGCATAAGATGAGTTAACCTAATTGAGGAAAGTATTAAGGGAACCTGAGCATTAGATATGTATGTGCATGGGTGAAAAAGAGAATGCTGGAAGATCAGTAAAGTTTTATTGATTGCATAAGCAGAAAAGGCTGAAGGAGAATTGTGGTGGTTGCTTGATGAAAAGTTCCGAGCAGATCAGAGATGGAGATGGAAAATTTTCAAAGTCAGTAAACCAGCATTAGTGTATAGAATCAGATCTGATATTTGCAAAGTGAGTTGTATATTTTTCAGATAAATATTGCTACTACTTTCTAACCATTGTAACAATCAAAATCCTTTTAACAGAGGTTGACCTAACAGTCATATGTTAAATCCTTTGAACAAGGTTGCATTCTAATGGAGTGTATGTAAGTCCTATGACAAGGCTCACTTTTAACAAGGTGATTGAAATCCTTTAACCGGGTCACACCTGACAATGTGTATTGTAACCTTTGATAGGGTTGGCTTTTTACTGAGCTCACTTCAAAAGAGTGAAAATAATAGTAGCATGTTACAAACTGGTTTTTCCCACATTGGGTTTCCACTATAAATCCTGGTGTTAATACTTGTGTGAATATTTTGGTTTGAACATTTATATGTTTTACAAGTTAAGTTACAGCTGAGTAGTGGACTGCATTATTATATGTTTCTATTATTGAATCAGTGATGACCGAGTTTGTTTTGGTTATTCGATCTGATTTAAGGAAAAAATTTTAAGTTTGTTTTATACATTAGGACCTGAGAACAACTGATTCAACCCCCCCACCCCCCCTCTCTATTGTTCTAAATCATATTAACAATTGGTATCAGAGCTTTGTTGCTTATTATTAGTGTTTACAGAAATCAAGTTTAAAGGGGCTTGAAGCAAATGATCAGGATGTATAAGAAGGAGGTACCAAATCTGAATAAGGAAAACTTCCTTGCATGGCAAAGCTTGATGAAGCTGCATCTAGCCGGTATTGGTGACTCTGCAAAGTACTACATTGAGAATGGCTATGTCTCACTTGTCGCACCTTTTACTACTGAAGAAATGAGAGCTAAACAAGAACATAATCAGGCAATGTTGGAAATTACATCTGCCCTAAGCTATCAAAAATTTGAGGACATTAAGGATTGCACAACTGCTAAGGAGATGTGGGACACTCTTGCAAGGATCTATGGTGGTGACTTAAATGTACTGAAAGCAAAGGTTGAGAGTCTTATAGGTAAGTTTGATGAAATGAGAATGCAAGAAGGTGAAAACATTGCACAATATTGTGGTAGAATAAAAGAAGTTGTGAATGCTATTAGAGGAGCAAATGGGGTTATTGATGATGAAACTATAATTGGGAAAGTACTAAGAACCTTGCATCCTAAATATGCTATTAAGATCTCAGCTATTCAGGAATCTAGATGCAACTCTGCTAATGTTCTTACTTTGGAAAGTTTGGTTGGTAAGCTAACTGCTTTTGAACTCTCTAACTATGATAATTTCACTGTTGGAAGCATTGGTAATGTTGAATCTGCTTTCAAGTCGCAACTAGTTCTGAAAAAGCCAAAGAAATAAGAAGAAAGATGCATTAGTGAAAGTGAAAGTGAAAGTGATAGTGACACTTCTGATGAAGAACTAGAAGATCTAGAAGCTCTTATGACTAGAAGACTGAGAAGAGGAAAAGGAAAGTATTAAGGTAAACTCCCTATTATATGTTTTGCATGTAATAAAGTTGGTCATATAGCTGCTAGATGTCCTGATAGGAAGGATAAAGATGATGAAAGAAAAAGAAAACACAAAGACAAAAGAGATGATAGAAGCTACTGAAGGAACAAGGATTACAAAGGAAAAGGTAAGAAATCTTGTTACATTGCTAAAGAAGAGACTAACACTGATAGTGATGATTTTGAAATTGAGGTAATCTATGTTGCAATGAAAGATGAATCTGATGAGGATGAGAAAACTGCATTGATATCCTATGTGAACAAGAATGATAAATGGATTATTGATAGTGGTTGTTCACATCACATGACTGGTGACAAAAATAAGTTTGAGACCTTACATCATTACGGAGGTAAAAGTGTAAAATTTGGTAATGATGCACCATGTCCTGTTAGAGGAAAAGGTTTGATTAAACTGACTGATAAGATATCTTGTGAAAATGCATATTGGGTTGAAGGTCTTAATTATAATTTTTTAAGTGTTGCTCAGCTCAACAAAACTGGTTACCGAGTGGAATTTCATCACAAGCAAGCTAAAATATTTGATGCTACTGGAGAACTAATTGGAAGTGGAGATCATACTAGAGGTAATTTTTTCTATCTTGACCTATCTAAAGAAACATGTTTAATTGTACAACCTGATGATATTTGGTTATGGCATAAAAGGCTATGTCATGTTAACTTTGACAATCTGGTAGAGATAAGTAAGAAGAAAAAGGTAAGAGGTCTACCTAGATTGAAGAAACCTGAGAATGTGATGTGCAAGGAATGTCAGTTAGGAAAGATGAAAAAGTCAAGTTTTAAGAGCAAATCCTTTACTTTTGAAAATATTTTAGATTTGGTTCATACTGACCTTTGTGGACCTATGGGTGTACAAAGTTACTATGGTGCTAGATACTTTATCTTATTTGTTGATTATCATACTAGGATGATGCATGTAATGTTTCTAAAAGAAAAATCTGAAGCTTTTCAATCCTTTAAGTGGTATTTGGCTAAGGTTGAGAAGGAGACAGGTAGGAACCTGAAATGTCTTAGATCTGGTCGAGGTGGAGAATTTACATCAAACGAATTCAATCTATTTTGCAAAGATAGAGGAATTAAAAGGTAGATGTCTGCACCTAGAACACCTCCATAGAATGGTATAACAGATAGAAGAAACAAATCTATCTTGGATTGTGCAAGGACATTGTTGATTGAAAAGAATGTAGTACATAAATACTGGAAAGAAGCTATAAGCACTGTTGTCTACACTCTTAACCGGGTACAGATCAAGAAAGGTACAAATCTGACACCCTATGAATTATGGCATGGGCATGCACCGAGTGTTAAATACTTTAGAATCTTTGGAAGTAAGTGCTATATATTAAAAGACACTAGGAATGGAAAGTTTGATGCTAAGAGTGATGAAGGCATATTCCTAGGATATTCCACAAAATTAAATCTTATAAGTGTTTGAACTCTAACACTAACAAAATTGTGGAAAGTGTGAATGTGAAAATTGATGAGTATGTAGAAAGAAATGAAGCTGATAGCAAAAGAGAACTAGAAGATTATAGATCTTTTGTGTACATTGAGGAAGTAGAAGAGGAAAGTAATAGACTTGCACCTGATGTCGAGTTCCGGGTAAGCAATGTCGAGCATCAGGAAAATAGTGCCGAAAGAGAACAAGAACATGCTAAGCTACAAGAAAATGTTGTCGAGTATCAGGAAGAGGTTGCCGAGCATTCAGAAGTTGAATCTGACAATCTTGTTGGGGAACCTGATGAAATAGAGGAGGAAAGAGAACAAGAACATGCTAAGCTACAAGAAAATGTTGTCGAGTATCAGGAAGAGGTTGCCAAGCATTCAGAAGTTGAATCTGACAATCTTGTTGGGGAACTTGATGAAATAGAGGAGAGAAGAGCTAAACCTATTTTGGCAAAATATGTAAGAAGACATCACAAGCCTGAACAGATAATTGGAGACAAAAATACTGGAATTTAGACCAGAAGTAAGACTAAGGATCCAACATGCCTACTGTGTGAATTTGAACCCAAGTCAACTAGAGAGGCATTAGAGAATGAAGACTAGATACAAGCAAGGAATGAAGAGATTGACCAGATTGAGAAGAATGATACTTGGACTTTGGTGTCGAGACCTGAAAACAAAAATGTTATAGGAACAAAGTGGGTGTTTTGGAATAAGATGAATGAAAATGGTGAAATAACTAGGAACAAAGCTAAGCTGGTATGAAAAGGCTATGCACAAGAAGAAGGAATAGATTATGGGGAGACATTTGCCCATGTAGCTAGATTGGAAGGAGTAAGAACTCTACTTGCATATGTTGCTTATAAATATTTCAAGGTATATCAAATGGATGTCAAGTCTGCATTTTTTAATGGTATACTAGAAGAAGAAGTTTACATAGAATAGCCAGAAGGTTTTATTGATCCAAACAGAATATGCATGGTGTGCAAACTGAACAAAGCACTATATGGATTGAAACAAGCTCCCAGAGCCTGGTATGAGAGGTTTCACAACTACTTGATACAGATTAGATTTTCAAGAACAAATGACACAAGAAATCTATACATGAAGGATGAAGAAGGTAAAGGTAT
The DNA here is from genome assembly GCA_027943335.1 of Chamaecyparis obtusa. Lineage (NCBI taxonomy): Eukaryota > Viridiplantae > Streptophyta > Pinopsida > Cupressales > Cupressaceae > Chamaecyparis > Chamaecyparis obtusa. The sequence goes on along the minus strand of BSBK01002297.1, from coordinate 308,565 downwards.
CCTGTTGGCAAAAAAATTTGTGGATGACAGTATTTTTGGTGGACAAGATGCATTGTGTAAAAGATTTTCAAATGAAATGCAAACTAAATTTGAAATGAGCATGTTTGGTGAGATCAAATTCTTTGTTGGTTTACAAGTATATCAGAAGAAGAATGGAATTTTCATTACACAGTCTAAGTATGTTAATGAAATACTGAAAACTTTTGGGATGGAAGATGCTAAACCAGTGAGTAATCCTATGGTTACTGGACAAAATTTATCTAAGAATGATGATGCTACAGAAGTGAATCAAACTTTGTACAGATCCATGATTGGAAAATTGCAGTATGTTGTACATAGTAGACCAAATATTGCACTAGTTGTTGGGATTGTGGCAAGATTCTCTGCCAATCCTAAGGAAACACACATGATGGCTATGAAAAGAATTATGAGATACTTGAAAGGAACTACTGACTATGGTCTATATTATAAGAAGGATGACAAATTTGAACTCAGAGTTTATACAGATGCTAATTGGGCAGGAAATGTAGATGATAGAAAGAGTACTAGTGGTGGAGCTTTCTTTCTTGTACAGAGATTAGTCTCCTAGATGAGCAAGAAACAAAATTGCATTTTCCAATCTACTGTCAAGGCTAAGTATGTTGTTGCTGTAGTAAACTATTCAAATTTGGTATGGATAAAATAATTGTTGATAGGCATGAAAGAAGAAATTATTGAACCTGTTGTTATTTTTGGTGACAACACAAGTGCTATCAATATTTCTAAGAATCCAGTGATGCACACTAAGACCAAGCACATAGTAATCAAGTATCATTACTTGAGAGAATTGGTACAAGATAAAGAAGTCCGAATGGAATATGTGAATACAAAAGAACAATTAGCAGACATATTCACTAAAGCTTTACCCAGAGAAGCTCATGAGTATTTGAGAAGTCAATTAGGGGTCCTTCCCCTAACTGAGGCTGCCTAGTCAAGCTAGGAGCACTGCATCAAATATGCTACAACAAAATATTTGACAAATTGATGCAAAAGATTTCCACACTTTAGGTTTGGCCTAGAGTTGTGAAAAGGAGCAAAGACAAGAAATCAGTCATAAGCAAGATGAAAGAGGGAGAAAACATTAAGTTGCATAGATATTATCTACATCTGATGGATGTATGTTTTAGTTGCTACTTTGGTATTTTTGTCAAAGAGGGAGATGAACTGATATGATAACACATGACACTGAAAAGTAAGGGTGATGAACTAAAATGAAGGATCAGGATAGAGGGAGATCTGAATACTTCTGACTGTCACAGAAGTGAGGCTTATAGGATTCTGAATCAGAATGAAGCTAAGGATATTATAAATAATTCTCTAATGAAAAAATAAGTTTTTGGATTGGTTGGTAATCCATGTGTTATTCAGGTGATATCATATGGTGTTTCCATCAATGCCAAAGAGGGAGATTGTTGGAAACTGTAATTGAAACAATTATTGTATTGTCATTAATGTCAAACCTTAATTGGTAAGACTATTGCTACTTAGGAAAGTACTATATCTATTTGAGTGTTGCTAAGGGGATAGGCAAGGTTGGTAACAATTGCACCTAGGGAAAGGTTGATTTATCTTGATACTACAAAGTGTACTTGACTATATTGTACAATGATGAGATAGTGTATTGTTTATACTAGTAAGACTGAAGACTAAACTGGTAGGCTTGACCGAGCAAAGAATGGATAAATCATGTCTAAGCTGAGTAATGTTAGTGTCGACTGAGTCATTATATGCCAAGAAAAATTCTAGTGTCAACCAAACAAAAGTTAATTGTCGAGGAAGATAGTGTAAGCTGAGGAAACATTTCTAGTAATGACCAAGCTTTCTACATGAAGACCGAGTAGTTGATCACAGTATTGACTGAGCATCAACATTTTTATATTTGAAGAGAATTTAGTTTTGGAGCTGACATTGTTGAATTCTTGGATTATGTAAAATGTGTTGACTTTATTTATTGATTATTTGAAAGCATTAAATGCACTGTAAAACTTTTTATTGTAAATCTTTAAGAGATTTGAGATGATTCTAGAAATGAAGCTGAAGAACATGAAGCGAGTAGATTCAATGAATCTGACCTAACCCTAAGATCTACGAATGAGATTGAGTGCCATAAGATGAGTTAACCTAATTGAGGAAAGTATTAAGCAAACCTGAGCATTGGATATGTATGTGCATGGGTGAAAAAGAGAATGCTAGAAGATCAGTAAAGTTTTATTGACTGGATAAGCAGAAAAGGCTGAAGGAGAATTGTGGTGGTTGCTTGATGAAAAGTTTCAAGCAGATCAGAGATGGAGATGGAAAAGTTTCAAAGTTAGTAAACCAGCATTAGCGTACGGAATCAGATCTGATATTTGCAAAGTGAGTTGTATATTTTTCAGATAAATATTGCTGCTACTTTCTAAACATTGTAACAGTCAAAATCCTTTTAACAGAGGTTGACCTAATAATCATATGTTAAATCCTTTGAACAAGGTTGCATTCTAATGGAGTGTATGTAAGTCCTATGACAAGGCTCACTTTTAACAAGGTGATTGAAATCCTTTAACTGGGTCACACCTAACAATGTGTATTGTAACCTTTGACAGGGTTGGCTTTTTACCGAGCTCACTTCAAAAGAGTGAAAATAATAGTAGCATGTTACAAAGTGGTTTTTCCCACATTGGGTTTCCACTATAAATCCTGGTGTTAATACTTGTGTGAATGTTTTGGTTTGAACATTTATGTGTTTTACAAGTTAAGTTACAGCTGGGTAGTGGACTGCATTGTTATATGTTTCTATTATTGAATCAGTGATGACCAAGTTTGTTTTGGTTATTGGATCTAATTTAAGGAAAAAAATTTAAGTTTGTTTTATACATCAGGACCTAAGAACAACTGATTCACCCCCCCCCCTCTTTGTTGTTCTAAATCATATTAACAGTTTTAGTCATGCGTGGAAAGAGGAAAACACTGAGTCGTGCTTGCATCCCTCTCCAAGAACATGCATAAGTAAGGGAAGAGAGACATGTCATGGGAGGGATCTCTGATGTTTTGAATCGATTACGCTAGATTATGGGGACTCGCAACAGTGGAATAGAATAAGTATACAAAGTAGAGACTTGAAGAGAGGGGTGAAAACATAGAGAAAAGAGAAGGAAGGACGATAAGGGAAGGATCAGTATATATTTGCAGGAGGAAAACAAGAGGAAGGAAAAGGTTTGAGGAGAGAAGCATCACAAGGATGGAAGGAGAATTAACCTGGTAGGAGACGCATAGAAGAAAAATACAAACAAGGGAATTTGGGATGGAAGAGGAGAAATTGGAAGAGGGCTCATGCAACAGAAGAAGGGACAGAAAAATAGAGAATGAAAAGGGTGTTGGCCCAAGAAAATTGGAAGGAAATATGGTCTTTGTAAAGATTGGAACACACACAGAATAGTGAAAAGAAAACTTTTAGAAAAGATAATCCTAGCCAGAATGCGACAGGAAGACAAAAGATAACTACATAAATATTACCATGCATTTTTCTTTTCAAGTAACTTTCATAGTTAGAAAATAAAAGATGAAATTTGAACGTATTTAAGTGAAGTGACATAGGAAAATAAATAAAGATGGAAATTTTAGCTTGTTTGAAACTACTTTAATTTCTTCCATGCTATAGCTTTAAACTTTGTTGTCTATGATTTTGGTATTGACTTATTTTGATTATATACCTTTTGAGAAACTTGATTTGTTAAACATAAATAATATTTGCATGTTTAAATATGAGTAAACCATTTTTCCTATAGAAAAATTATTTTTATAGATCTGTTTATATAAAAATTTAGAGATGGGAAGAAATTGGAATAAACTTTTGAAACTAGAATTCGTCATCATTGTCAAACCCAGTCAGTGATTTAAATGTTGGTATACATAAGGGAATATGTTTGACTACCTTCACATCAAATTCATGGTTTAAATTTAGAAAAACATGCTTATTTTTGTACTCAATTAAACTACGACGGGATATAGAAGTACTTCATGTAGCTCTAGCAATGTTACTATTTTTGTTCATTCAAAACTGCGACAAGAGGTATAAGAACTTCCTATAGCATTTGCATGATCAAATAAATCTGAAATATAGATCTTTGTTTATTTTTCTTATGTCTGTGAATAGTGAATATGTATTTTATTTCAATAAGTAATAAATATTAGCTTATCAGTAAAACCACATAGTCCTTTAACATAGAAAAATTGACTATGAGAAAATTACCAGGAAAACCTAGTGAATGGAATTGTTTTGGAAACATGAACCTATGTTTATTTTAGTCCTACTTATTTTATGTTTTAGAGGAAGATATCAAGGGAAAGGGTGTCATGGATAAATAGAGAAGGGTGAATTTATTTTCTTTTACATGTCAGTAGAAACTTGGTTATTAAATGCTTAGGCCTAAGCTATGGAAACACATAATGGATTTTGTGTTGGCTATTTTCATTCTCTCTACCATATTTGTGTTAGTTATAATTTTATACATGAGAATAGTAGTTAGTTCACATCTTTCACTAGATTCCTTTCTGATCCATTAGTGTCGAGTTGATAGATTACTCGAGCAGGGTCAATGTTCTCTTCATTTCTGGATGAGCCCTAGGAGACCTAACCACTCCGTGGTTAGGTGGAAAAAATGCCAGGGTCACATTTATGTTTTGAGATTTGTAGATGGGTAGTTTTCTGATGGCATAGGAGATAGGAGCATACAAATGAGTGATGGACAATCATATGGCATATGTATAGATATCTTGTATCATTTCGACCTTTTGGTCATGTACCATTGTATTGTATACACTTGATGTTTGATGTGCAACAGTATGGTCGGCATCTTTTATGTATTTGTCACCTCATGTTTTATTATTAGAGGATTCATGTACTCTCGACAGTATGGTCAATTTCTTATTATGTTATATTGAAGATATTTGACATTATTTTTAGATTATTGTAATATCTTATTTTGAGAAATGGAATATATTATGTGAATGTCTTTTTGTATTAGTAGAGTTTATTTTTATGTTCAACTTTCTGAGTTTTTCATTTTTGATCTTATGTCAGGGTCAATCTTTTCCATAACAATGAGATTTTGTACTTTGGGTTCCATTTGATTCTTAGAAATATTCTTCTAATATGTTAGGGTTTCACTTGAATAACAATTTGATTATTCTAACACAGTTCGAAAAACACTAAAAATACCTTGAATACGCTTGACAAAGGCTAGATTTTCTTGAATGATCACTCAGATGATCTTGGTAGACTCATATCTACATAGTGCTTCAAATACTTGTGAAAGTTTAAGGTGAGAATAAAATAACATGAGCTCTATTTATAGTTTTCTTTGATTAGGATTTCCAACAGCTATGATTTTAGCATTAAATGCACTTTACCGACTCCCTTTTTACCGATAACCAAATACACTTTCCTTTCATTGAATGGAACAAAATAACTTATATTTCTTACCAATCAAAATATGAAATCTAACCTTCAATTATATATCCAAATGCATCTTAATATGCTAATATGGATCTCTACACAAATGCTAGGAACCGATTTAAGATAGAATTTTAATTATCATCTCCTACACATACCTTTGACCGATTAAGTAAAAATAGGTGCAGCTAATCTAGAGGATATGGTTCCATTAGTTGTTCCAAGTTGAATTCCATCATCTTGAGACTTCCTTCTCCATGTTCTATTCATATGATCTCTTATCTCATTAGTGTTAACTTGGGTAGTCTCACTCAGGTGTTCCTCGGTTGGGGCTTTTCCTCAGTACCTAAAATCTTTGGCTAGGTGACCGACCTTGTGACAGTGAAAACAAGTCATTCTAGAATTTCTCCAATATCTCCTATTGTTCCTTCCATGCATCAACATGCAATTTGCAGCAATGTGACCAAATCTCCCACATGTTGTACAAGTAATTATTTTATTATAGTCCCATGGTATAGTTGATCATTGTCAGTTATTTGTAGTATTATGTCAATTAGGGACCCATTTCTCATTATTTCTTTGTGACCTGCATTCTTTAGATTTGTGACCATATCTATTGCGGTTGTTACAGTAGTCATTGAATCTTGGCTTCCTTGTATTTTTAGCAACCCTTGACCTACACTCAAATGCTTTATGACCATACTTATTGCAATTGTAATAATAACCATTAAACTTAGGAATGCTCAGTGGATTACCTCTTTTTCTCTTGCAGACATTAGTTGTATGACCTAGTTTTCCACAATGGTAGCAAGTAGGCTTCTTTGTCTTTGGTGGAGTAGTATTATCTCAGTTTGTTGCTTGTTTTGAGGACTCTCCCTTCTCAGTGGTGTTTTTTGCATTAAATCCAAGTCAAGTAGTATCTCTTGGTTGTCTCTGACCTCTTAGTTGTTCATCCAATTGTTAGGATTAACAAGAAAGAAATAATAGTTACATGCAAATATAATCAACATCAAAAAATAATAAAACACATAGAAGAGAACACAAGACACAAAGATTTAATGCAGTTCACCCAATCCCTGGGCTACGTCCACCAATAGTAAGTCCAATATTTTTATCATCCAGTGATTACAACGTGATTACAATCTATAATCCCTTATAGCGTAATACTACAACAAGAAGCTACTAAAACATACATTATGAAATCCCTAACCCTGTGCCATTTTTATACAAGCTTTTTTCTACTTTAGGGTTAGAATCAGTTACAACATGTCAGCCAAAAATAGCTAAAAAACTAGCCCCAAACCCTGGACAAATAATTGTGCATCTGTGGGTGTCCCAATTTCTCCATTAAGAATTGAAGCCATATCATCTCCTTTGTTGCCTCTATAGCAGCAACATACTCTTCCTTGATAGTGGATAAAGCATTCACCTTCTATAACTGAGAAATCCAACTCACTGTTGTTAAATACATATCATGTAGTACTCCGCCTAGTATCAAGATCCCCTGCCAAATCTAATTCAACGTAGCCTTGTAAATTAGTAGTAGAGCCCCCAAAATGTAAACATTTACTATATGTTCTTCTCAAATATTTAAGAATCCATTTGACTGCATTCCAATGGTCAATCCCAGGATGACTCATATACCTACTAACAACTCCCACTACATGTGTAATATTTGGTCGAGTACATACCATAGCATACATTAAATTACCTATAGTTGAAGCATAAGATACCTTGGACATTTTAGTCTCCTCTTCTAGTGTATTTGGATACATCTCCTTAGTCAATTTCAAATGACTAAGCAAAGGTGTGCTGACAGCTTTGGAATTCTCCATAGAGAAATGTTGCAACACCTTCTCAATATAAGAAGCTTGAGATAGAGTCAATTTTTTATGCTTCCTATTTCTGCATATTTTCATACCAAGGATTTTTTTTATGCCCCCAAATCCTTCATAGAAAATGAGTGTGCTAATTGCTGTTTCAATCCCTTAATGTGATCCATGTTAGACTCGACTACAAGCATATCATCAACATATAAACATAAAATAATGTAACTATCATCATCCAACCTCTTAAAATAAACACAATGATCTGAATGACACCTATTATATCCATGCTCATGCATAAAACTGTCAAATTTAAGATACCATTGCCGAGGTTCTTGCTTTAAGCCATATAAACTTTTCTTCAATTTGCACACTAAGTGCTCCTTACCTTTGACCTCAAATTCCTGTGATTTTTCCATATATATTTCTTCATTCAAATCACCATGAAGAAAGGTTGTTTAACATCAAGCTTCTCTAAATGCAAATCTTTAGTAGCCACAATACTTAAAACAATATGAATAGAAGTCATTTTAACAACTGGAGAAAATATCTCATCAAAATCAATGCTCTTTTTTTGTGCAAATCCTTTTACAACTAACTTGGCTTTAAATATTTTCTTGCCTCCATCCTCTTCTTTCAGCCTATAAACCCATTTATTATGTAAATCCCTTTTACTTGTAGGTAACTTACATAAATCCCAAGTTTGATTTTTCAGCAAGGAGTCCATTTCGTCTACCATTATAGACTCCCACTGAAGCTTTGTATCCACCTACACAGCTTCATCATAACATTTTGGTTCACCAGCATCTGTTAATAAAATAGAATACAAAGAGGGAGAAAATCTTTCTAGAGGTCTACTTAACCTTGTTGACCATCTAACATTCACTGGGGTTTGTGGTATTTGTTGTTGTTATTGTTGCAGACCATAAGGAGCTACTGGAACATCATCTTTTGGAGTATCATCTAGTACTACATAATCATTTTCTTTCTTCCCATGTTGTTGCAATAGATCTTTGTACAACACTTTCTCATTGAATATGATATCCATGCTTCTTACAATTTTATGATTTTCAAAATTCCAGAGCCTATAACCAAATTCATCAATGTCTTATCCAACAAATACACATTTTTTTTACCTAGCTTCCAGCCTGGTTCTATTTTCAAAATCTATATGTGTAAATGCTTCACAACCAAATGTTTTGAGAAAAGAATAACTCACCTTCGTACTTGTCCACGCTTCCTCTGGAATACCACAACCCAAAAAAGTAGAGGGACCTCTATTGATTAAATAAATAGTAGTGTTTATAGCCTCTTCCCATATGTTTAAGGGGATCCCATCATGCAACCTCATACTCCTTGCACACTCCATTATTGTCTTGTTCATGTGTTCAACCACTCCATTTTCTTGTGGAGTCCTTGGTATATTTTTCTACCTATGAATACCATTAGAGGAACAATAATCTTCAAATTATGTGCTACAATAGTCACCACCATTATCAAATCTGAGACATTTTATCCTTTTACCAGTTTGATTCTCAACCAAGCATTTCAATTTCTTAAAAGTTTGAAATACATCAGATTTTTCTCTAATGAAATAAATCCATACTTTTCTTATTGCATCATCTATAAATGTAACATAATACAGAGAGCCACCAAGGGAAGATACCTAAGTTGGTCCCCATATATCTGTATGCACAAGCTCTAATTTCTCATTTTTATTTTCCTTCCCACTCTTCACAAAACTAACTCTCTTTTATTTCCCATACACACAACTTTCACAGAAATCCATATTGACACATTTCAGACCTGGTAAAACTTTCTTTCAATAAAGTTATTTCATACCTTTTTCACTCATGTGCCCAAGTCTATTGTGCCATAGTGATGTGTCAGAATCTACAACAATTGTTTGATGTTCTGCTTGCTCAATTGCATCAACTGTTCCTAATATTCATTTTTCTCTGAAATAATTAAAGTAGAAGGAACAATATGACATGTAGAAATATATAAGGTGCCTACTTTCACACATTTTTCTACTACCAAGGAACCTTTTGAAACCTTTCAATTTTTATCATTAAAAGTAACTGTGCAACCCTCCTCACCCAATTGCTCTATTGAAATTAAATTTCTACTCAGACTTAGAACATGTCTTGCCTCTTGTAGTAGCCAATGATTTTCATTCTACAACTTAATCTTAATTTTTCCCTTTCCAACAATCTGACAGGGTTCATTATCTTCCAAATAAACTAGCCCAAAATCCCCTTGGACATAATCAAGAAAATAACCTCTATGGGGTGTAGCATTAAATGAAGCCTCTGAGTCTAAAACCCATAAATAATCAACACTTTCTAAAGAAATAATCAAATCATCCTCTTTGGATTTATTACTTACCACATTTTCATCCTTGTTACCTTCTTTTTTGTCTTCTTTTTTCTTCCAAGACCAGCAATCTTTCTTCTTATGACCTAGTTTTCCACAGTACCAACACTCATTTGGTCCTTTGGATTCAAACCTCTTTCCCTATGATTTTCCTCTTGATTTCCCATGATTTCCAGAATTGTTTCCTCTCTCATTCATTCGGCCTCTACTTTGTGCATTCAAGGCACTTCTAGATGTAGATCCACCTGAGCTTTTCCTACGGGTTTGCTCACTCAAAATCACACCGATAACATCATCAAATTTTAGGGTATTAGAACCATAAATAGAGTTACTAACAACCATTACCAAGCCATTCCAAATTTCAAGCAAAGAACACAAAATCAAGAGAGCCTTAATTTCTTCATAAAAAATAATATTTACAAAAGAAAATTGACTGGTAACCAAGTTAAACTCATTCAAATGACTAGTAACAAATCTGCCTTCTGCCATCTTCATATTAACCAAATGCTTCATGAGAAATACCTTGTTTGAAGTGGAGGGATTTTCATACAACTTTTCTAGGGTTTCCATCAACTCTTTAGTTGTCTTCTCTTTCGTAATATTAAAAGTCACTGATTGTGCCAAGCATAATTGAATACTTTCAAGTTCCTTTCTATCAAGAATATCCCAGTCCTTAGTAGTCATTGTTTACTGTTTCTTGGATTTTCCTTCCAATGGTCACCATAGATCCTTTTGATAGAGATAGTCCTCCATTTGTATTTTCCATAATTGAAAGTTCTGCCCATTAAACTTCTCAACCTTCCACTTACCCTCATTTGTCATTTCTTCCACTTAATTGTGAGACTCCCACTAAATTGTGAGATCTTCCTGCAGAGGATAACTGAAAAAACAAACTCGCTTTGATACCACTTGTTAGGATTAACAAGACAGAAACAACAATTACATGAAAATATAACCAATATCAAAAAATAATAAACCACACAGAAGAGAACACAAGACACAAAGATTTAATGTGGTTCACCCAATCCCTGGGCTATGTCCACCAACAACAAGTATAATGTTCTTATTATCCAGTGATTACAACCTAATTACAATCTGCAATCCCTTATAGCTCAATACCGTCACAAGAAGCTACTAAAACATACATAATGAAATCCCTAACCCTAAGCCATTTTTATACAAGCTTTTTGTCACTTTAGGGTTAGAATTAGTTACAACATGTCGACCAAAAATAGCTAAAAAACTAGCCCCAAACCCCGACGAGGATAAATGGAAATTATATTGTACTTCCCTGATCAGTCACCATTAACCAATACCAATATCCTCAGTGATTCTTCATTCCTTTTCAAGACTTCATTAGCATCCTTTTCAGATTTCAGTGCATTCTTCAAATGTTCATTCTCATATCTCAGTTCAGCAATCTCTTTAACTTTCCTTGCAACTTCTTGATTTTCACCAACTAGTTGGTCTGTCAAGTTGTAGTGAATTTTTGTCAACCTCAATATTTCCCCATCTTTCTCATTCAGTATTGTATTCATTTTTCTTCTCTCATCTTCCACCATCCTGTTGTCATCTTCAACTTTTCTTCTTTCTCTAGGACTTCACACATCCTTACTGATTGAGCTTATTGTTCTCTTTTCAATGCTTTTACCTGATCAATTAGGTTTTTGTTCTTTTCAATCAGTTCTGATATTAAAGCATCAGATTCATCAAAAATACTTCCCTCTGATAGTTCTTCAAGTTCTTCAACCTGATCTTGAGTGTCCTTCAATTTATGTGCTATCTCTTTTCTCTTGATGAGTGAATGCTTTGGTTTTCTCCTCAATTCATCAATCTATTCATTTGTCATCCTCAGTTCCATGTTCATATTATCAATCACCTTTTCATACCTATAACTTTCCATCTCCTTAGATCTTTCCTCTCAAATGGTTAAACTTATGAATAAGAGACTTATCTCTAATACCAATTGTTGGATTTAGTATGGAAAGGTAAGTACTAAGAGGGGAGGGGTGAATATGTACTTGAAAAACACTTTTAAGCAACTTTATTAACCATATACTAAATTCATAACTTTGCATGCATCTCATAAAATATATAAAACATTAACACATAACTCAACACAATTATTTTGGCATCACAAAAATCCTTGTTAGAGGATAAAAACTACGATGAGGATGACACCCACAAAACTTCACCACTACAGCAAAAATTCTTCTCGATTGGAGCTACAATGTTTAGCTATTTATGATATCTTACCTTATTAAGAGTATTAACTTGGTTAAGAGTCTAAAGACCAGTTAAGTCTACCTTGATAAAGGGTTTTACAATTATAATCGAACAATTTTACCCTATTAAAGGATTTACAAAAATAAGATCTGCTAGGATATGCTTGGTTAAGAGACTTTACAACTCTGATTATACTTTAATCAATTACATATGTTAATCTCTATTGAGCATTTAACATTTTCATTAGTATCAAAGGATAGTAAACAAGTCGGTCGGTCATTTATATTGAGACAGTCGATAACTAGAAGTAAGACAGAGCAGTCGGTAAAGCCATACACCAAGCATCACAAAGTTAACCAAGCACCAGTGACATTGACACTGACGGTCAGTAAACACCAAGCATTGCAGTATACACCGAGCAGATTATACAGTGTTTACCAATGATCACAGAAAATGGCATAGTAATCAGAAATGGCACATTATTCTATGCAAATGGTTATAATAGATTGTATAATGGTTTACCAAGATCGAGGAGCATTTATTGTAAAAGATATTCATTAAATGCAATGATTATCTTATTTGTATTAGTTGATCTAGGTTATTTTGCACCGTAGATCTTAGCATTATGATTATTTTTTGTAACCTAATATTTGCTTAAGCGGCAAAATAGAACACTATATATTGTATATGTTTGCACCATTTTATGTGGTTGTTGAACTGATATATATGAATCACGAAGCACTTGAAGAAATTGCCTATCTTCAAGACAATCAGTTTACCGAGCAGAACAGAGTACAGAGGTTTTTAGATTGAGCAGAATCAAACAAGACTACCAAGCAAAACAGAGTAGAGAATCATCACACATAAGGTGATATTCTGATAAGAACTTATAGATCTATTTTAGACAAGTGAGTTGTCAACTAGCAGATAGTTTACCTATTACTTTCTAACAATTGTGATAGAGTTTTGATAAATCTCTTAACATAGTAGACTTAACAGTCTTTGTATAAATCTCTTAACCGAGTACACACTTCATATAGTGTTGTTAAATCCTATAACTAGGTAGATCTAGCTAATCTAATATGTTACTCCTAACATGGTAAGATCACCAAAAGTGATCAAAACTTGTAGCCTTAACAGGCAAACCTTTTCTATCTGCAGTAGTGAAGAATTTGTGGGTGTCATCCCCACCGCAGTTTTTACCTTCTAACAAGGGTTTCTGCGTTACCAAAATACTTGTGTTATGTGATTCTCATATTGATTTCATGTTGTTTACTTTCTTAAGTTAACTAGATGATTGATTTATGCAATCAGATTCAAGTTATTTTGATTAGTTATCACAATATTTAGTTATAGATCAGAAAGGTTTTGTAACTAAAGTTTTGAAGGCACTGATTCACCCCTCCCCTCTCAGTACCTATCTCTCCTAATTCCAATAATTGGTATCAGAGCCTTGCTCTGTTGTTGAACAGTTTAACCACTAAAGGGAAAAGATCTCATGGAGAGATACAAGCATGACAAGACTATTGAGAATCAGAAGATACAAATGCAAATGTTTTTGGAACAATATAAACAAGCCAAGGAAGAACTGAAGAAATTAATGGTTGAAAGAAAGAACCTTGCAATTTAGCTAACTGAAATAAGTTATCATGAAGAACCTATTGATGACATATTTGATCATATTGGATCAAGCTCTGGAAGCATCTTTGACGGATCCGAAAGCATAATCTCTGAGTTATCTGAAAAGAATCAGCATCCATCTGAGCAAGTGAAAGCACTTCAAATTGGTCATGAATCTCAAATGGTGAGAATGGTGGAAATCATGAACAATGCTAGACAAGCTAAACAAGATTAGAATTTGGCTATTGAAGACCGAAGACAGATGACTGAACAATTTCAAGCAAAAGAAAGTGAAATCCAAAGACTCACTGATCGTCACTTCCAAGTATCAAATCAGATGATGACAGTTAATGAAGAAATGAACCGAGTAAATGGAGAATTATCAAGAAGACTTGAAGATGTAGCAACACTCAAAGAAGATAATGAAAAAATGAGAAATGAAATAAAGACACAAAAGCAACACAATGAAATGATGAAGATAGTCGAGGATAGTTCTAAAAAGATTGATGATTTCCTAACTAATCAGAGGAGATTCGGAAGTAGAGCCGATATAGGCTACACCGGTGAAGGAGAATCATCACAACAAGCTGAAGAAGTCAACAACAATCAAACTTAGAAACCTAAAGTGATGACATGTTACCACTATGGAAAACCAAGACATACATCTAATGTGTGCAAAAGCAAAGCACAAGGTAAACCTCTTGTCATTCCAAAATTCAATGGATATTATTATTATTGTGGTAAGTTTGGACATCCAGCTTATGAATGCAGAGCAAAGAAGAATGACATTGCTAATAATACTACTGAGGAGAAAATATGCTATACTTGTAATAAGCTTGGACACACTACGAGGGACTGCAAAGCAAAAATGAAACAAGTCTGGACACCTAAAGAGAAACTACAACGAAAGCCATATCAACCGAATAGACAAGGTAACTCATATGTTTGGGATTATAATACATGGACTAATTGTAATACATGTGGTTAGTATGGACATATTGCAGCAAACTATTACAGAAAGAGTCGGACTGGACAATCAAGAAACTAGACAAATGCAGGAATGGCATGTATGCACTGTCACAAGGTTGGTCATGTAAGCAAGAACTGCAGAGACCGAACACCTGATGAAAACCATATATTTGAGAGTGGATATAACATTGCAAAAATTACAAAGTTAAGGAACACAATGTGGAAGAAGGCATCTAATGAGAATGCTGAGTCAAGTAACATTGTCGGTGAAACCTCATCCACTGGATTGGGTGACATCGATACCTCCACTTAAGATGACAAAGGTATGTATGGAACTGACATTTTAAATGATCACATTTTACATACAGTTCCTTATATGTGATGTAAAAATACCAAATCTGCATGAATATAGATGCACCATGGTTTATGTGTTATAAGTTTACAAATGTTATCTAGTCGGTAAAAGAAGAAAAGTGAGTTGGTTACCCATTGGTAATCACTATACAGGGTTAACTAAAAATAGTTCAAATCGATGAAGAAACTCTATGTTAACTGAGCAAAAGATATTGTAGACATTACTGAGTTGTTAGTCATTTCATACCGAAAGTTAGGTCACACATTTAATGCATCAAAGTTTGAGCGGGAATATCAAAAAACCCTATATATATGCGGAAATAGAGTTCATTGTTACATTGTGATTTTGAAGAAAGGAGATTTTACAGAGAAGAGTTCGAGCTAAAGATTTTTAGAACAGATTCAAAGCCACCGTAGATCAAACTGATGACAATTTCTTTGATGATAACTAGTAAGTTCATCTGCCTACCGAACACTGGTTATCTATTGTTTTCCCAAACCCTAGGAACAATTTATGGCATCATCTTCGACCGCAAGCAATTCATAGACATTGAGGAGGAAGTGGAATTAATTGTTAGGGCACACTTTGCCAAGGAGAAATTCAAACCTCATCCTAAGGTTGCAGCACAAACAGACAATATGGGTGCATTTTCTAGTATTCCTGATAAGGCTTTGTTAACAGAAGATGTTAGGTCCTACATTCACTGCAAGATCGGTGAAGTATGTGATTTTGAGACCGTAGCAGCTTATTAGCAAATCTATGGACCGAATGGAAAGATCAAATCTGAATATAAGAAGATTGAAGAGTCAGGGTTATGATGCTTCACATACTTCCCACAATCTTTTCACAATGACTGGATAAGAATCGTGCTAAGCAGATTTCATGATGGCAAATTTTGGTTAGACAAACCTGTTGAGGTCACCAAGAAGATTATCAGTAGGGTAACTGGGTACCCTACAACTGACAAAGCAAAAGCATTTCAAAGTTCATCTCATCTCGATGTAGAAAAGAACACTGGAGCTTAATGGGACGGTAGGGCACTAAAAATAACAACTATCAAAGATCCAGTGGTAAAATTTGTAGCTCATGTCATTGGGTACAAGATATTTCAATCAAGCAGACCAAATAGTGTACCCTGCAGTGCCGTGGACATGGCTTACAAAATTCTGAAGAAAGATCACCAGGTTGATCTTGCTGAGCTACTACTACACCAACTGCATGACAAGATGAAGACAATAAAAGAAAAGAAGTCCAATACATGTAAGTATGGATCACTACTTGTCTGTACATTCCTCTATTTGCAAAAATATGTACCAGGTATTGGAAAGGTAAACTGGCAATCGGACAAACCGATAACTGCTCAAATTGGTTAAATGATGAGAAGTCCAAGAAATAATCTGAAAAAGGAGTTCAATGCATATTTCAAGGAATTTCAAACAAGAATGCAACAAAGAAGCAGAATTCCAAAGGAATTAATAAGTAAATTTGAAGATGACATATGCTTTGTGGTAAGCATAGATCACTCAATGATAAAGGCAGTAGAACCGAGAACAAAATGGCTACCACCAATGGGTTATGAAATGAATCATGATTTCACTTTGAAATCTATTAATGCATTGCTAGCATTACCGATAGACATCACTGGCAGTAGGTTTGGAGTGTATGAGGAAGCTAAGTCTAGAATCACAACGGACATTGAGATCAGTAAAATGTCTAGAAGGGAAAAGAAAATGAAAAGGATCTCATAGAAAAATATAGAACTACATCTGATTTACCTAAGGAGACATCAGTTGATGAAGCAACTAAAGGTCAGTTATAGTTGGCTGACAAACCCTATGATAGTGAGGAGACCGAGTCAGAAAAAGAGAAGGATAATACAACGGTTCCTCCCACCAATGATGAAGAAGAAATTCAACTACCCACAACTGATGAACAAGATATTCAGCTACGAGAACCTGAAGGAATGAGGACACGTTCAGCAACTACAACACAATGAATAGAGTAGAAAGAAGAAGCAGTAAAAGTAGCAAAAAGAAGATTAGCTACACCGATGAAGAAATACATAAAGAGAAAGAATAAGAAGGTAGCCAAGCCACCTAAGAAAAAGAGGAAATACATAAGGAGTAAGGAAGATATAGAGGAGACTGACATTGAAAATGACCCTGATCAATTTAAGCTAGTTCGTAACAGGGATAGTACTATAGAAGAAATAATTGAAGATATAATTGAGAATGGAAATCTCAACGATTCAAGCATAGACAACTTTAACAACATGTCAATTGAGGACAAGACAAAGATAGAACATGCTATTGTTCAAATGATGATCAAGTTCAAGAGAGTACCAATGGAATTTGCATGTCAATTGCCAAAGGAACTTGATGACAAGATAAGTGAGAGATGGGCTATTACACTTGACATAGAGAAAAGGAAAAGAGAATGGTCACTAGGCCATGCAGCCACACACTTTAGCTATGCTGTGGTAAGTGAATACATGACAAGGTATCACCCTAGAGTTTCAGTCAAGAATAGAGCTATGTAGATCATGGATGAGAATGTAGATGATATGGATATCGTATGTGACTCTCTATGGACATCAATTTTGAAAGCAGAAGAGAAAGCTGAACAAGAAGCATTCCTGAAACTGTCTAAAAAGAGACATAGTTCAAAAGGTAAAAGTATTTTCATTGATGATAGTGAAGACAAGAAAATAGAAGACACCGGTATATCAGTTACCGAGGTAATTGATATCACTGATCAAAAGGAAGAAATCAAAATTTCACAGGATGCACCGAATCAAGCTAAGATCCACTTGCAAAAGAAAACCGATGATGATGCACTCATTGAGGACATCACTAATGGTGA
Organism: Chamaecyparis obtusa; assembly: GCA_027943335.1. NCBI lineage: Eukaryota > Viridiplantae > Streptophyta > Pinopsida > Cupressales > Cupressaceae > Chamaecyparis > Chamaecyparis obtusa. The sequence goes on along the minus strand of BSBK01002297.1, from coordinate 290,861 downwards.
TCCGGATGATAAGGATGACAAAGATGTAATAATCACACAATACAAAGATGAAGCATTAAACACTGACAATGTGTGTACATCTCTACCCGGTGAACTACCTATACTTGCAAAGGCAAAATCAAATAATTTCCCAAGTACAACCCGATGTCTCTCATCTTGAGCCAACCAAAGATACAACTGAGATTCAAGCCCCCGAGCAACCTGTAGATACAAATGAGCCTAAAAAACCAGAGGCATAGTCTACAGAATAAAAGGAACCTAAAGAAACCAAATCAACCAAGGTGAACCCACCTAACACTACCACCGAGACTCCCACTCAATCTACCGAGGATCAGAAGAAGGATGATATAGTGTCAACTGGTAAGGATACTCTGAGGAGCAAAGAAAAAGCTATTGTCATAAGTGAGAAGTGTTAGCTTGTGGTGACTAATCAGGAAAGTACTATCCAGGAAAGTACTGTACACTTTTCCTAGCAAAAGGTGTGAAAGTAGGCACCTTATATCTTTGTACAGGTCATACTATTCCTTCTACTTTAATTGTTTCAGAAGATAATGAATGTTCAGGAACAGTGGCTGCAGTTGAGCAGGAAGAACATCAAACTGTTGCTGTAGATTTTGACACAGCACTGTGGCACAACAGACTCGGGCACATGAGTGAAAAAGGTATGAAATTACTTCATTCAAAGAAAGTTTTACCTGGTCTGAAATGTGTCAATATGGATTTCTGTGAAAGTTGTGTTTATGGAAAACAAAAGAGAGTTAGTTTTGTGAAGAGTGGGAAGGAAAAGAAAAATGAGAGATTAGAGCTTGTGCATACAGATGTATGGGGACCAGCTCAGGTATCTTCCCTTGGTGGCTCTCTGTATTATGTTACATTTATAGATGATGCAACAAGAAAAGTATGGATTTATTTCCTTAGATAGAAATCTGATGTATTTCAAACTTTTAAGAAATGGAAATGCTTGGTTGAGACTGAGACTGGTAAAAAGTTAAAATGTCTCAGATCTGATAATGGTGGTGAGTATTGCAGCACAAAATTTGAAGAATATTGTTCCTCTAATGGTATTCGTAGGCAGAAAACTGTACCAAGGACTCCACAAGAAAATGGAGTGGCTGAACGCATGAACAGGACAATAATGGAGCGTGCAAGGAGTATGAGGTTACATGCTAGGCTGCCCAAAAATATGTGGGCAGAGGCAGTGAACACTGCTGTTTATTTAATCAATAGAGGCCCCTCTACTCCTTTGGACTGTGGTATTCCAGAGGAAGCATGGAGTGGTAAGAAGGTGAGTTATTCTTTTCTCAAAACCTTTGGTTGTGAAGCTTTTGCACTTATAGATTCTGAAAATAGAACCAAGCTGGAAGCTAAGTCAAAGAAATGTGTATTTGTTGGGTATGGCATTGATGAATTTGGTTATAGGCTTTGGGATTTTGAAAATCATAAAATTGTAAGAAGCAGGGATGTCATATTCAATGAGAAAGTATTGTACAAAGATCTGTTGCTGCAGCATGAGAAGAAAGAAAATGACTATGTAGTACTGGATGATACTCCACAAGTTCATGTTCCAGTAGTTCCTTATGCTCCGCAACAACAGCAACAACAAATACCACACACCCCAGTGAGTGTTAGACGGTCAACAAGGCTAAGTAGACCTCCAGAAAGATTTTCTCCATCTTTGTACTCTATTCTGTTAACAGATGCTGGTGAACCTGAATGTTATAATGAAGCTGTGCAGGTGGATACAAAGCTTCAGTGGGAGTCTGCAATGACAGATGAAATGGACTCTTTGCTGAAAAATCAGACATGGGATTTATGTAAGTTACCTGCAGGTAAAAGGGCTTTACAGAATAAATGGGTTTACAGGATCAAAGAAGAGGATGGAGGTACGAAAAGATTTAAAGCCAGATTAGTTGTAAAAGGATTTGCACAGAAACATGGTATTGATTTTGATGAGATATTTTCTCCAGTTGTTAAAATGACTTCTATTCGTACTGTTTTAAGTATTGTGGCTACTGAAGATTTGCATTTAGAGCAGCTTGATGTTAAAACAGCCTTTCTTCATGGTGATTTGGATGAAGAAATATATATGGTTCAGCCACAAGGATTTGAGGTCAAGGGTAAGGAGAATTTGGTGTGCAGATTGCAGAAAAGTTTATATGGCTTGAAGCAAGCACCTTGGCAATGGTATATTAAATTTGACACTTTTATGAATGGGCATGGATATAGTCGGTGTCATTCTGACCATTGTGTTTATTTTAAGAGGTTGGATGATGACAGCTACATTATTTTATGTTTATATGTTGATGATATGCTTGTAGCTGGGTCTAACATGGATCACATTAAGGGGTTGAAACAACAGTTAGCAAAATCTTTTGCTATGAAGGATTTGGGGGCAGCAAAACAAATCCTTGGTATGAAAATTTGTAGAGATAGAAAAAATAGGAAATTGTCTCTATCTCAGGCTGATTATATTGAGAAGGTGTTGCAACGTTTCTGTATGGAAAATGCCAAAGTTGTCAGCACACCTTTGCCTGGTCATTTGAAATTGACTAAGGATATGTGTCCCAAGACACCAGAAGAAGAGACTAAAATGTCTAAGGTACCTTATGCTTCAGCTGTAGGGAGCTTAATGTATGCTATGGTATGTACTAGGCCAGATATTGCACACGCAGTGGGAGTCGTTAGCTGTTATATGAGTAACCCTGGTATTGAGCATTGGAATGCAGTCAAATGGATTCTTAGATATTTGAGAGGCACATCCAGTAAGTGTTTACACTTTGGGGGTTCTACTACTACTGTACAAGGCTATGTTGACTCAGATTTGGCAGGAGATATAGATAGCAAGCAGAGTACTACAGGTTATATATTTACTGTTGGTGGGACAGCAGTGAGTTGGATTTCTCGACTACAAAAGGTGGTTGCTTTATCCACTACAGAGGCAGAGTATGTTGCTGCTACAGAGGCAGCCAAGGAGATGATATGGCTTCAATTCTTCATGGAAGAATTGGGACATCCACAAAAGGATAATTTTCTACATACAGATAGCCAAAGTGCCATTCATCTTGCAAAGAATTCTGCTTTGCACTCAAAGACAAAACACATACAGTTGCGGTACCATTTCATTCGATCAGTTTTGGATGATGGACAGTTAAGGCTGGAAAAGATTCATACTGATGATAATCCAGCAGATATGTTTACCAAGGTAGTAACAAGGGAGAAGTTGAACTCATGTTCAGCTTCAGTTGGTCTTTTAGACTGAACAAAATAAAGGAACAACTGAGTCCAAGGTGGTTCAATCCAGTGGGAGCATCATGTGGGTAGAGGTATTGCTACAGGATCAGTCTCCAAGTGGGAGGTTTTTTAGTATAGTGTGGATACTGATCAGTCACCAAGTGGGAGATTGTTAGCTTGTGGTGACTAATCAGGAAAGTACTATCCAGGAAAGTACTGTACACTTTTCCTCCCGACCTCGCTGGGGTTCGGGGCCGGGGCGGGCCCCGAGCGGGGGTTTGGGGGCAGCAACCCCCAAGAGCGGGGGTTTAGGAGCGGCAGCCCCCAAGAGCAGGGGTTCGGGGGCGCAGCCCCCGAGGAAAAATTTTTTGAGGCCGACTACTTTTTTCGGTTATTTGGGCCGACTACTTATAACTCATTCTAACCCTAAAGTGGGAAAAATATTGTATAATATGGCTTAGGGTTAGGGATTTTTTACGAAGTATGATTTTTAGTACTTGCGGCAGAATTGGGCTGTAAGGGATTACGGATTGTAATCAGGTTGTAATCACTGGATAATAATAATATTGGACTTGCTGTTGGTGGACGTAGCCCAGGGATTGGGTGAACCACGTTAAATCTGTGTGCCATTGTGTTCTATTCTGTGTGGTTTATTATTTTCTGATATTAGTTATATTTGCACATAATTGTTATTTCTGCCTTGTTAATCCTAACAAGAAGAAGTCACCTCTAGCCCCGAAGAAGAAGAAGAAGAAGAAGAAAGCCAAAGGGCCGGTCACCATTGATGAAGTCATCATTATACCTGAATGTGACCCGAGAACCCTAAGCCCTGAGGAACTAAGTTGGTATGGGGAACTATGTTAGAGGAAAGTGGCACAAGAAAAGTTAAGGCAAGAACAAAAATGCAAAGAAGTGTTAAATAATGTAAGGGATATTCTGCAACAAATAGTACCAAAAACAACCATTGATGAGAATACTCCCATTTTAGATCAACTTGCCACCCTCGTTGACAAAATCAATGCCCCTAATATAGATGCAGACAAAAGAATAGAAGAAAGGGTGGAGTCAAAGATTCAAAACAAATTGGCAGAAAGGATTAGCACTGAAGTGGCACTGAACAAGGTGAAATTATCTGAGGTCATTACCGAGGTAAAATCTATTACCCAGATAATTTGTCAATTTCGGATCAAGCTTTGTACTACAGACACCTTCACTATAGAAATCAGTGAAAAGATAAAAGGTTTAAAAGCAGAAATAAAGTTGAGTACACAAGAAGCTATCGCTGAACCAACTGCTTTCTTAAAGCACATTAACCAAGTTTAGGAACTCCGGCAGCTGATAGCAGACTTTAAAAAACAAGCACACATCACTGATCAAGTTACAGAGTTACAGATAGAACTCACTCCTTACCTGAAGATTTTTGAAACATATACTGTCAAAGCTAAGCAACTTGTGGCAACACCAGAGATTTCGGTGTTGGATAATATCTTTGACATGAATGCACAAGTCGGTCTTGAGCAAATTGCTCTTACCAACTTGAAAGAGGAATGGGAAAACCTCTTGGAGTCTGTGAAGAAAACCCATCCACACATTTTTGATAAGATGTAAGTATACATTACATACTTTTTGGGTATTTGGAATTATTATCAAAAAGGGGGAAAACATGTATATGCCACATAGTATATTTTTTATATGTATATTACATAATACTTGGAGCATGCACCGAGGGGGAGTACTTTTGTACTTACAAGTTTTTTTTGTTGTGGATATGTATATGGCAGAGATATAAGGAATATATAGAAACATTTTATCTATATACATTTTTAAGTTTTGATACTAATGCCAATGGGGGAGATTGTTAATCTCTATTGAGCATTTAAGGTTGTCATTAGTATCAAAGGACAGTAAACAGGTCGGTCAGTCATTTATATTAAGACAGTCGGTAACTAGAAGTAAGACAAAGCAGTCGGTAAAGCCTTACACCGAGCATCAAAAAGTTAACTGAGCACCAATGACACTGACACCGACAGTCAGTAAACACTGAGCATTGCAGTATACACCGAGCAAATTATACAGTGTTTACCGATGATCACAAAAAATGGCATAGTAATCAGAAATGGCACATTATTCTATACAAATGGTTATAACAAATCGTATAACGGTTTACCAAGATCGAGGAGCATTTATTGTAAAAGATATTCATTAAATGCAATGATTATCTTATTTGTATTAGTTGATCTAGGTTATTTTGCACCGTAGATCTTAGGGTTATGATTATTTTTTGTAACCTAATATTTGCTTAAGCGGCAAAATAGAACACTATATATTGTATATGTTCGCACCATTTTATGTGGTTGTTGAACTGATATATATGAATCATGAAGCACTTGAAGAAATTGCCTATCTTCAAGACAATCAGTTTATCGAGCAAAATAGAGTATAGAGGTTTTCAGATTGAGCAGAATCAAACAAGACTACCGAGCATAACAGAGCAGAGAATCATCACAGATAAGGTGATATTTTGATAAGCACTTATAGATCTATTTCAGACAAGTGAGTTGTCAACTAGTAGATAGTTTACCTATTACTTTCTGACAATTGTGATAGAGTTTTGATAAATCTCTTAACAAAGTAGACTTAACAGTCTTTGTATAAATCTCTTAGCCGAGTACACACTTCATATAGTTTTGTTAAATCCTATAACTAGGTAGATCTAGCTAATCTAATATGTTACTCCTAACATGGTAAGATCACCAAAAGTGATCAAAACTTGTAGCCTTAATAGGCAAACCTTTTCTATCTGCAGTAGTGAAGAATTTGTGGGTGTCATCCCCACCACAGTTTTTACCTTCTAACAAGGGTTTCTGCATTACCAAAATACTTGTGTTATGTGATTGTCATATTGATTTCATGTTGTTTACTTTCGTAAGTTAACTAGATGATTGATTTATGCAATTAGATTCAAGTTATTTTGATCGGTTATCACAGTATTCAGTTATAGATCAGAAAGGTTTTGTAACTAAAGTTTTGAAGGCATTGATTCACCCCTCCCCTCTCAGTACCTATCTCTCCTAATTCCAACAACATAAACTTGTCTATTAAACTTGTCTCTACTTATGCTTTTGATGCAATCATGGTCAGAGAATCCCCATAGGAGAGGTCCAAACATGAAGGTGACCAAAGTCACAAAATGAAAAATACAATACACAACAATATCTGATAGCAATTTAACTTTTATTCATCAATAACCAATCATACAAGCAACATGTTGGGCTATAAGGCCTACTCAATTATGGCCAATTACATCATAATTATAACAAGATCTACAGAGATCCAACTTTGTAATACCTCTCCTATGGTGATACTTAGACTTTTCTGATTTGGACATTTTATTATGATGGTCAGAACTATACATTTACATTTATGTTTTGTGGATGATGATATGCTGGATATGCCCATTTATGGTTATTATTTATATGTTTATGATATTAGAAAGCCATCTATTTTTATATGTTTTATGGATCTAACCCAAGAATTGAATCTAACCATTATCATGATGTTTTATGTTTCATGGATATGTGTCTGATGTGTTTTCATGACTCAGGACGAAGTTGTAGTTACTCACTTAGTTGAGGTCCACACGATGTATCGATCTTGGTCATCTACTTGCATATATCTTATTTGTATATTCATATGTATATATATATATATATAAGTATCTCTTCTTGGTGATGCAGGATTGCAGGTACCGGGTATCGTCTCCACCTAGCCTCATAGGTCTGAGTGATCCCTCAAAATCCTTGATCGTTGTTGTTGTTACGAAGATATCACCAGGTTCCATAGGAAGAAACTTCACCTTTGATCCTTTTATCCTTAGGTGGGAAGTGTCGAGTCAGTCCCTTGTGTGGATGTATTATGTGATCTCTCAGTTTGTTGGATTTGTGGATCTTGTAGCTAGTTCTTGTCTTCATGGTATATTGATGTGAATCATTGTTCATTGAAGGTATGATTTAGTAATTTATCTTTAGTAGTAGCTACTATTATACTAGCATATCTTGTTAGGAATGAGTTGGTATGTGATTTAAATCATGAGATTTTAATATCTATAATAATAAATAATTTTATGGTATTATTTTATAATACTCATAATGACAAGAGGTCTATAGAAATAAAAGTTTTAATAATAATGGTATGTTTCATCTATTTATCGCTATTAGAATTTGTAAAGAATATGGATTAGAAAATAATACATTTTATAATAATAATATTATGGTTGCAATAATATTTGTAATAAAAATAATATATGTACACATAGGCATATGGGTGCACACGTATGCATATGCATACATATATTTATGTAATTGGTGAGTAAGTAATTATGGTGTTATATTAATAAATAATTAGATAAGTTAATGGTACAGTAAATGTGTTATAAATAATAATTACTATCTCCTTCCCTAAAGTATAGGAAACATAAATTTGATTACGGTAATAGATAAGTATAGTTATATCTCTTCTGAAAAAGGCTTCAATAATATTATTTAAGCTTAACTATTAACGGATAGATGGTTGGGATGGTTGCACCAGTTGGATTACCCGTGCAACCACCTCCTCCATTCTATATATAGGAAGGATTTCTTGTTTGAAGGGAGTTGGTTTTGGAGAAGAGTTGATTTCGAGAAGAAGATTAGTATTATTATTGTAGGAAAATTTATATTTTCGAGGAGAGAAGTCCCTTATTCTTTGAGTTTGGCATTTGGATTGTTACAGGTAGAGGCTGGAAGATTGCAAGCAGAGGGATTCAAAGGAGTGTTGGAAACATTGGAGAGGATTTGATCTTCCTTCATCAACCAATTTCCACAGGACTCCAGGTTGGAATCCATCCTGAGAAATAGATTTATTTTATAGTATGAATGTGGATTTTTAGATTTGTTGAAAGTTTCTGTATGTGGTATTATTATTGCAAAACATATGTGTAATGTTGTATTTTTATTGTATTGTGTAAGGTTAATATATTAATGTGTTCTGTAATAATATATTATTGTAGAAGGTTGATACATTAATGTATTCTGCAATAATGTATTATTACAGAGTGTTGAAGTATTAATGTATTATTGTAGTATGTGAAACATTATTGCATTATTGGTGATAGTGTATATATTATGATAATATTTTGCCAGTCGTCTATACATTATATAAATGTTGTATTATTGTATTACGAATGCTATAATAATGTATTATTCTTTCATTTGTCAATTGTAATATTCTGTCAAAATAATATATATTTCAAGAAAATTAATTTGGCCTATCAAAATAATATATGTTTCAAGAAAATTAATTTGGCCTGTCAAAATAATATATGTTTCAAGAAAATTAATTTAGAGTTCTTTTCTTCTTTTCAAAAAAAAAATATAATATAAAACAAAAAAAATTAAATATAAAACAAAAAAAGTAAAGGTTGAAATGATAAGTTTGGGAAGTGGGGCCACCACCTTCCCCACTCCCCTACGGCATTTAATCGTAGCAGCAGGCACTGCTATAGCAGTACTTGACTGCTACGGCAGTGGGTACTGCAGTAGTAGTACCTAACTACTACGGCCACGGGCTAGTGAAGCCCGCAGGGCACGAGTTAGTGGGGTGCAAGGCCCACAGGGTCCCCCCCATAAGTGACTTTTAGTTAAATTATTTTAATGGTAGCTTGTTTTAGTTGTTTTTAGATGTTAAGTAATATTAAATTTAATATATTTAAATTACTATTAAATTTAGTAATTTTTTAATAGGAATTTCATAGTGTAGTGTAATTTATAAATATTTGATTTATAAATGAAAACTATATTTGTTTATTTAAGTTTTAGAATTGTAACATGTGGATTTTTAATAATATTTGCTTTATACAAGTATAACATTTAAGTATAAGTTAACTTATACTTTAAGTTATACTTGTATAAAGGGATTAGGTACCTTTCGGATTGATTGGGATAGGTTTCAACCTCCTAGGAGTTAAGTTACAACTTCTAGTTTTTAGATTTTTAATAAAATCAGACTTAGTCAACTTTGAGGCTTAGTTAAATTCCAGGTTTAGAATGAAATTTATGGAGCATTATCTTTTGGTATATGGTATTTAGTGTAAACCTTAATCTTGTCCATTACTTGTTTGGTGGAGGTTATGTTCAGTGCATTTAGATGCCTTAATAGGGTTAGGATGTGTTTAGGAATCAGTGTAGGGTTTAGAGTTGTCCAAGAGGATTAGGATATTCTAAACATCCTTAAACGTTCCTAATCTCTCTAAACATCTATAAACTATCTTATTATTTTCTACTCTTATAGGAGTTCTCAAATGTGTTTATAATGTGCTTTTGCTATGTGTGTGATGTGTTTGTGATATGTGGGTTAAGGGTAGAAAACCTAACGACACCTAGTGAGTGGCTCTCAGTGCGGGGCCGGGGCCCTAAGTGGCTAGAACCAGGATAACCGACTGAAGAGTTATTTAACAAGTGAAAACTTAATTAAATTTATGGGAATGGGTTCAAACATTAAAAAGATGAAATGTGCCTTGCCCATGCCACTAGCGCTAGTAAAGGCTATGGATGGGAGTGGGAGAAGGTACCTATGTGTAGGTACAATCGAATGGTGCTTGTCTATATGAAAGGCATTCGATCCCGCATGTGCCTACTTGGGGGCCGGGGCCCAGAGTGGCTAGTACCAAGACAACCCAAGGAGTGAGGGCTATGCAATGACACTCACTTAGGTTGTTGCTTAGAGTTTCTACCCAAGCCTTAGAACCTTTTGGGGAAAGATTGATACTTTGATCATCTTTTATTTGCTATTTGGGAAAGGTTACCCAACCCTAGGTTTGGCCTAGCTATTCCTTCTTTGTGGACCTTGGTGTTTATCTCCTAGCACGGGGGAGTGGGCCTTTTAGGTATCCACATGGTTGGGTGGTAAATATTTTATCGAGGTATCTTTTGCGGATGCAGTGTTTGAAGATTCATGCTTGCTTATGTACCAGTTTTTGAAGAATGAAGGCTTTGTAATTATCTTTCATGATGTAAAGTTATAATTACCTCCCGAGCGGAGATGAATGTAATGTAATCATTGATGTAATTTAAAATGATGTATTTAGAATGGGTAGATTTAGGAAAAGGGAAAAGGGAGATGTGAAATTTATGTATAAGATGTAGATTGGAAAAGAAAAAGGATTTGGTAACATTTCAAGTATGTTATTATGCTCCTTATTATTGATTAAGTGAAAAGGGCTATTGAAGAACAAATGTATTATTTGCAATGTATCAAATGATTTAGATGATTCTATTTGATTTATAGGTTATATTGTTCATAAAGAATACTTAGGAATATAGATGCTTTTAAATGGAAAATTGAAATGAAAATACTTTGTATTCCTTAAAGATATGATGTAGTTTTCTTTGAGAAGTAAATCTTGTTGTTAGTTTACTTAATGGACTTGAATGTATCATGCATTTAAATGAAAAAGGGAACCTTGGAGGAGTCTAAGTTAAGTTTATGTTTTGTTCGCATAATTATTTTAAAAGTTCAAAAAATTTCATAAATCATTACTTAGGTTTTCTTTTACAAAGAGAATCTTTGTTCTCTTCCCCAGTTCCCTTGCGGGGCATGACAAACTTTCCCTAGCTAGATGAGATCTATAACAAAAAAAACAATTGGTTGGACTACAAAGGTAGATCTAAACTTGAGCCCGCAAGAATCAAAGCAAACTCCTTCTTCCAAAACAATACTACCTTTGCTACCACCTCTCTCTTCCCTCTACTAATGCCCTCCTAAACACTACCCAAATGATCCTAATATAGTACTTAGCCATAATTCATCTTTACAAAATAATTAAATGATAAAACATCAATCGTCTCTCAACACAACCTTTACAAAATAAATAATTCTTCATGTCGGCCTTGAAACAGTCATTTGATCCACATAGAAGAATGCAACACACCAGGTTTATGTCCCCACATGTTCAACAATCAACCCATAACTTGAGGAGTGTGACCCAAATCAAATGTACTAGTCGGCCAAGATGATTCATCCAAACAAACCAGTCAATCAGCAAGAGCACCGAGCACTAGTACCGGTCGGTGACATCACACCAAGACCTAGTCAATAACTGAGCACATAAATTCTTCCACCAAAAAACACATATACCGAGTCACTGAGTCCGTCAATGAAGCCAAATAGACTCCCAACCAAGAACAACCACCGAGCTCCATTTGTGAAGCCAAGCAAGCTTACAATCAAGAACTAACACAAAGAGATTGAAAATCTCACGTCTCCAACCAAGATACAACAGAAATCCAAAATCAAACACAACATATTTTTGGTTGATACAGGATTGCCAACTACCCCAAGATGCTCTTGCATCAGACACCCCAGGCATGAAAACATGTTCTCATTAGCTCAATGAACATATTTCAAGATTCAATAAATAAATCCTGGCCTAGTTCTTGATATATACGTCCTTTGAGTTCACAACGCACTTTCCTTGATTCCACTTATGTTTTCTTTTCCTTTTCAAATCCTTCCTCGGTATCCTACAAGTTTGTCTTTCATTTTAATCACAAATCCTTTCAAAATCCCTCAATTCACTCTTCCCACCAAAACTCAGGTTCCTCTTACGAGTGTTGTATCCTACAAAGGCATCATGGAAACTTTCTGCCATACCTCTCAACAATAAATACATTCTTGACACAATCATGTACAACCTTACAATCATACTACCAAGGTCTACCAAGCAATATGTGACAAGAAATCATTTCCACAATATCACACAACACTTGATCAACATATTGTCCAATCTAAAAATCAACAAAACACTTCTCCCTTACCTCTAAAGCATGTTCATCTTACACCCATCTAATCTTATAAGGATAAGGATGTCTCACCCTCTTTAAACCAAGGTTTTGAACCATATCCTCAACAACAAGGTTATCAGTACTTCCACTATCCACAATAACATTAAAAATTTTACCTCCTGACTTGCACTGAGTTCTGAACAAATTCCTCCTCTGACAAGGTTCTACCTTAGTACCGAGCAATGTTCTTTGAACTAGCAAGTTTCCTGACTCCACCTCGGGTTCATTTAGGATGTTCTCATTCACCACAATATTCCTTCTATTACCGAGCTTCTTATCTACATGGGAACATTCAAATGACCAATGTCCTTCTTCACCACAATTATAACAAGTACCCTTGAATCCACCTCTGCCTGTTCTTCTCCTCGGTTCAACAAGTTTTGTTTCATCTTCAGCTTTTAGTTTGTCTTTCACAAATTGTTATTGATTTTCCTTCCCTTAGGAATTACCATGAATTCTTCTCTTTAGCTTCTCTTCTTCCTTCAAGACATATTGATAAGCATCTTCTACTAAATCAATCTTCAACATACCAATCTCATCCTAGATATTAAATTTCAAACCATTAACATACCTTGCCACATTTTCTTTAGAAAGTTCTCTATGCCCAGACCAAATTGTTTAACTTATAAAACTCCTCGGTATAATCTTCCACAACCATTTCCTTCTATTTCAAATTCTACAATTTCTTAAACAACTCAAGTTCATAGTTGACAGGGATGAACTTAGCTTTCAATTTTGCCACCATCAAGCTCCACCGATTGATCTTCATTTCACCTTCTTCTTCTTTGTCTCTCTATAATTCTTTCCACCATAATAAAACATGTCCTTTCAATTTTTTCTATGTTAACCTCACTCTAAGAGGATCTCCAATGTCTTCTAGCTCAACATAATCTTCCAACTCACCAATCCAATCAACCATGTCCTTAGATTTCAATGTACCTGAGAAATTAGAAACCTACATTTAGTAAAATGTACTTAACCGAGCACTAGGTCTTTGTAGTTGATTAGTTCTATCTTCGTGAGATCTATCCATCCAGACAGCTTTGTCATCACCACTAGATCCAGTAGCTTCAAAGTCTTCAACATTAGTTCCAAGATTCCTCAACATACTAGCAATAGCCCTCATAATCTCGGTGGCCATTTCATTTTTCATTAACATTATCTCAGATCTGACATCTGATTTTAATTTCTTTGTTATCTTCATTTCCACAACATCATAGAGATCTTCAATCGCCCTAGGGTCCAATCTTCTCGGAGGCATCTCCAAAGATTTTTTAAAACACTCTATAAAAAACCCCAAACTAAGCATTGTGACAACCTCTAAACTATCTGCAAGACAAATCACAACTTGCTACCTTGCACAAATAATCAGACAGGATTTCACAAGTCTAGGGACACAAATTTGCAACATGGATCTCTGAAGGAAACTCAACTTTCACATGGATCAACCCAATCAAACTTCGGCTCAACAAGGTCAACTTCTCCCCAACAAGATCAAACTTCTCTCTGATACCACCTGACGTAGTCATGGTCAAAGAATCCCCACAGGATAGGTCCAAACATGAAGGTGACCAAAGTCACACAATGGAAAACATAATACACAACAATATCTGATAGCAATTCAACTTTTATTCATTAATAACTGAGCTTACAAGCAACATGTCGGGTTATAAGGCCTTCCTGGTTATGTCCAATTACATCAAAATTACAATAATATCTACAAAGATCCAACTTTCCCTAGCTATCCCAGATCTGTAACAACAACAACTAGTTGGACTACAAAGGCAGATCTAAACTTGAGCTCGCAAGCCTCAAAGAAAACTCCTTGTTCCAAAACAATACTAGCTTTGCTACACTTAGAATAACTAACTGAACTGTGCTTTTAGATTAGAATATCCTCTACTACCACCTCTCTCTTCCCTCTATTGTTGCCCTCCTAAACACTACCCAAACCATCCTAATATACTACTTAGCCACAAGTCAGCTTTACAAAAGAATTAAATCACAAAACATCATTCGACTCTCAACATAGCCTTTACAAAATAAATAATTCTTCATGTCAGCCTTCAAATAGTCATTTGATCCACATAGAAGAATGCAACATGCCAGGTTTAGGTCCCCACACATCCAATGGTCAATCCATAACTTGAGGAGTGTGACCCAAATTAAATGCACCAGTCAACCAAGATAATTCATCCAAACAAACTAGTCGGTCAGCAAGAGCACCGAGAACTAGTATAGGTCGGTAACATTACATCGAGACCCAGTCAGTAAATGAACACCGAGACCCAGTTGGTAACCAAGCACCAAGACCCAGTCGGTAACTGAGCACATAACTTCTTCCACCAAAAAACACATACACAAAGTCACCGAGTCTGTCGATGAAGCCAAACAGACTCCCAACTGAGAACAACCACCGAGTGATCACCAACCACCAAGCTCCATTGGTCAAGCCAATCAAGATTACAACCATGAACTAACACAAAGAGATCAAGAATCTCAGGTCTCCAACCGAGATACAACAAAAATCCAAAACCATACACAAACATATTTTTGGTTGATACAGGATTTCCAACTACCCCAGGATGCTCCTACATCAACTTTTTAGACTTTATATGCTCAATAATTATTTACCTCATATTGTGCTTCACTCAAAATAATAATTTAGTGCTCAGTAACTACAACTTTGAATCACATTAAAAATATGCTCTTTACTCTATGTTACTTAGTGGCTTCTCTACTCATCACCTTCTATCTGCAATTTCTCCTTCACACATGCACTTTCTCAAAAACTTTCTCTATGATATTCACATTCTGATCCATTTATACTCAATTATAGAAGCAGTGGAAATGTTCAAGAATCATCTCTTTAAGCAATGCTATAATTGGTTACTTCTCCAGTGCATATATCTCATTGAATTCTCATTGGTGAATCTCACCTTGTAATCATGCATAATCATTGTATTTAAATCTCCAATGCTCTATCCTACAATCTCCTCGAGATTTATAAACCATTTTTTGCTCGGTGTCTAGGTTCAATGTATTCATAGATTCTCCTTGTGTCAGCCTGAGAAGCTCGGTAATGCATTTTCTTGTTGCTTGATAACTATATCATCTCTCAATTTGGTGACTGGTGTAGCTCGGTACAACTAGGTGTTCAGTGTTTAGTTTTTCCTTGCTCGGTGTCTAAACTTCCTTTGCCTTTACCAAAAACTATATTTCCTTTATTTCCTTTTACCGACTAGCTTGTTTCTCTTACCAACTTGACTTTCCTTCTTTACCGAATGAATTTGATAATCATTATGAATTTATCATAATTAATGACAAAAAAATAACTCTATAGGAGTATCAATAATATCCTTTATAAGCATCATCAATTCTTAACTTGATCCTAGTCAACCTATTACTAACTAGACTAGTGATGATATTGTTTGTAACTGAATTATTTGACAACTTCTTATCCATTTTATCTTTCAATTCTCTTGTTTCATTCATCAAAGTTTCTCTATTTAAAAATTCAAGAGCAGGGGTAGAATGAGTCTGAAAAATTATAAATTTACCCCCTTTCAAGTTATCAATTTTATTTTGCAAGTCTTGATTCTCCACAACTAGGACCATATCTTTCTACTTCAACTCATTGTGATAAATATTTATTGAGACTTGGTTTTAGTAATGGTGAGAGGAATCTCTTTCTTGGTTTACAAATTACTCTATTTGAAAAAGGGATTTTCATATCATACTCCAAGTATATCAGATAATTATTGAATAAATTTGGTATGGATGACTCTAAACAAATTTGGTGCCCCTATGGTTATTGGTTGCAAGTTGACAAAGATTGATGATTCACTTAATGCTAATCAAATAAGTTACATATTAATGATTAGTGGACTATTGTACTTGAAACAGACTAGACATGATATAACAAATGTTGTTTGTATTGTTGCGAGATTTCAATCGAAACCAAAGGAATCACATGTTGTTGTTAAGAGGATATTTAGATATTTGAAAGGAACAATTGAATATGGCATATGGTATGGAAAGGATGATGATTTCTCATTGAGTGCTTTTACCGATGCATATTGGGTAGGTAATGTGGATGACAAAAAGAGTACAAGTGAAGGAGCATTTTTATTGGGAAAAAGGTTGGTCTCTTGGTCCTATAAAAAGTAAAGTCGTATATCACAATCTACTATTGAGGCTAAGTATGTTGTTATTGGGATGGAGAGATAGGGTACTAAGAGGGGAGGGGTGAATCAGTGCCCACAAAAACTTTCAACTCTCAAACCTTAAACACCAAACAGTAGTGACTTCACATATAACTTGAATACATTGTATGTATCATTCATTCAATTAACTTGTAAAAGTAAATAGCATGAAATCAACAATATATCTATCACATAACATAAGTATTTTGGTAACGCAGAAACCCTTGTTAGAAGGTAAAAACTGCGATGGTGATGACACCCACAAATTCTTTACTACTGCAGATCGAAAGGTTTGCCTGTTAGGGCTACAAGTGGTGATCACTTCTGGTGATCTTACCCTATTAGGAGTAATATTTTAGATCGATTAGATCTACCTAGTTATAGGATTTTAACAACACTACTTGAGTGTGCACTCGGTAAAGAGATTTATATAAAAAACTGTTAGGTCTACTCTGTTAAGAGATTTTACCAAACTCTATTACAATGATTAGAAAATAATAGGATGTATCTACAAATTGACAACTCTATCTCGTCTGATACAGATCTATGAAATACTGAATAGATATCACCTTTTCATGTGAAGATCTCAACTTTGAACTGCTCGGTACCCTTGTCCGATTCTGCTTAATCTGAATGTCTTTGTATTATGTTCTTCTCTGTCTAATAACTGATATCTTGAAGTTGGCTAATGCTTCAAGAACTTCTTCGCTTGTTCTTAACTTCCTTGTCAAGATTATTGCCAAAATGACATGAAATACAAATATATAGCATACTGCTTTTGCTGCTTAACAAAATTAGGTTACAATATCTTAGAGAAAACCCTAAGATCTACGGTGTACAAAATTAACCTAGATCTAGCAATTACATAGAGATCATCATCGCAATTAATGAATATATCTATAATAAATGATCCTCGATCTTGGTAAAACATTTTGTGATTCTGTTGTAACTATTTGCATAGATAAATGTGCCATTACTAATTACTATGTCATTTTTGTGATGCTTGGTAAACACTGTATATACTGCTCGATAGTTACACTGGTGCTCGATGTCCAATCTGCTCGGTGTTTACTATCGCTCAGTATCGGTGTACACTAATGTTTGATAAAACTACTCTGGTGAACAGTGTAAAGGACTTGACCGACTAGATTGAAATGCTTGCATTTACCGACTAGAGTAGCATAGGTAACCGACCAATGTCTTTGATACTAATGACAATCTTTAATGCTCAAAATAGAGATAATAGTTGTTGTTGTTTTTAACTCTACACAAGTAGTTTAGATGAAGCAATTGTTGAAGGATATCAGAGTGAACATTATTGAGTACATTACTATTTATTATGACAACTCAAGTGCTATAAATATTTCAAAGAATCTTGTATTACATTCTAAAACAAAGCATATATCTATCAAGTTTCATTTCTTGAAAGACAAGGTGAGTGAAAGGGAAGTCAAATTGGAATATGTGCCTACTAAAGAGTAGATTGTAGATATCTTTATGAAGCCCTTGCCAAAGGATACTTTTGAGTATCTCTGAGGTAAGCTTGGGGTGATGACCCATCCTAATCAGAGATATAAATGTTGTTGGCATTGTGATGGATTTTGGAGTTGAGATGCAGTGTTTGATGCCTATGAGTTTGTCATTGATGGAAACTCTATCAGATTTGATGAATAGATTACAAATATTGATCGACTGGATGGATAGGTAAAGAAAAATAAGCTAAGTTGTTTTTTTATCATTTAACAGGAAGACAATAATAAAAAGTATTTTGAGTAGTGATTGAGATAGAGATCACATTGGGTGGTGCGATCATTACTAGACCATTATTTTGGTCAGTCAAGTTCAGTTTACCAATCACGATAGTTAACTCAATATTACGAGTGTGTTGGTATTTTGGTGATGTGTTTAGTTTGAACCAGTTGAGTTTCTGACTGATTCCTAATGATCAGATGATCGAGGTGGTTGATTATTTTTTGGTGCTTGGTAATAAACTTTTGTATTATGTTTTGGACCAACATGCTAGGTATGATTGGCTCTAATTTTCATGAGTTTGGTCAATGTTTTGGGCTAACTTGAGGAATGTTTTTCAACTCTTAACCAACTTACATCAGTATAAAGGCAAGCTAAGTTATGTATTTTAGGGTTGAAGATCATGTTATTGGTGGTTTCAATAAGAAACAGAGGTAGAAAATTATGCCAAGGTTTAGAGATTAGATTGGATCTAATAGGCAAGCAGTGTCATTCCCAGATCATTCATTTAAGTTCATTGCTCAAGGCTAACTCTAATAGGTTAGCAGGTTAAATCCCTTAACAAGGTGACCTTTAAAATTTATCATTATATAAATCCTTTAACAGGGTGGCTTCTAAGAAGGATTTCTAAATCCTCTAGTGAGGTAGATCCTAACAGGTCTACTTGTACTTCTAGTCACTCTTAATCGGGTGAACCCCTAACAGGATATTGTAAGCTCCTAGCAAGGCAACTCTTTTTATTGCAATGAAGAGATCCATGGGTGTTATCTCCACCATAGTTTTATCCCTCTTAGAAGAGTTTCCACAAAAAAAAAGTGGTGTTATTTGTTATGCTTTGTGGATTCTTGAATTATTTTACTTCTATTGCATAGTTACACTTGCATGTTTGGTTGTATGGAAGTTGTTTAAAAGCATATTCATATTATAGGTTGAATTGGTTCATTACTTGTTTTCATTGTTTGAATTGGTTGAATGTAATTTTGTGACTGAGGAGGTAGGGACCTCTATTGTTATTGTACAAGTAGAAGAGGTAGAGGTTTGTATCTTCTACGATCGGTAAGGCAACAAGAAGATAAAATAGGAGTTCCACAATGAAAAAGGAGGCTCCTTCCCCTACTACTAGAGTGAATCCTAAAAGTAAAATCACATCAAAGTCTAAAACTATAGTGGTTAAGGAAAAGGAAAAGGAAAAAGAGAAGACAAATGTGACTGGACAGAAAACTTATAAGAGAAAGAAGGGAATAACACAAGGCTACAAAGAATCAAAAGACAAGAGTAATAAGAAGGATACAACTGAGGAAGAAGAACCTAAAATAGATTCTGACAAAGAGCAAGACAAATTGAGGGCCAATGGAAAAAGATCAAAGATTATTGGCATGACAACTGAGAAATCAGTTAAACCTAAGACTAGGAGAACTTTTACTATTGATAGCATAGTTGAGAACATAAGGGAATATGGAAGTGTGGTTGATGCCAACCAATACTATAAAAAATATGATGATGAAGGTTAGAAAAAGATATAAGATGCTATTGTATATAGTTTGCATAAGTTTTGCAGAGGATCAAGTGAATTGCATAAAATGATACCTGAATCACTTTAGAAGAAGATTGATGCTAGGTGGAGATATGCTCTGAAATAAGAAAAAGAAATGATGGAACAAGAATTGATTATACTTAATCATGAATTGTCAATGGAACAAGTGAAGATCATAATTGAGGCTATAAGACTTGTATTCAGAACAAGAACTAGGGTATGAAAAATACTCATTGGTGAATCACAGGTTGTTCATGATGAGACTATTGATATCATGAAGAAGACATTAGAGGAAGAAGATGAACCAATAGATTATACTCAAGAGGTACAACAAACACAAGAGACTACCATTGAAGAGGTAATAATAGATGAACTTGTCACTAGTAAGCAAGTGATTGAAGGAATTATTAGTGATATACCTTCTAATACTCTACAACAAATTCCTATTGTTGAAGTTGAGGATGTGCAAAGAAAAGAAGATGCACATAAGGATAAGATAGAAGAGGTGGTGCTACCTGTTGCAACTGATGAAGGTGGACAAATAGATGATGTTGGAAAGAAATATGAGGCTCATGAAGTTGATGTTGTAGCACATTCAATAAAGAGGAAATTGGATCTACGTGGGAGTTTAAGTTACAAGAATAAAAGCAAGGTTATGGATATTCCAGAGGAAGAAATTGAAGATGAGATTAGACATGAGGATGTTGAGATCATACAAGGACCTATTGATGTTACCAAAATGAGTCCTAGTGAATTAATGCAAATATCAGAGATACTTAAGTTGAAAGCTAAAAGAAATAAACTTAGAGCTGAAAAGAAACATGAACAAGTACTTCAGTCAACTAGAGATATTCGTAGATCTTGTACCTAAAGTTGACTATGATCCTAATGCTACACTAATTGAGAAGATGGATACTTTGATCAATGTTATCACTAAGCAAGTCACTAGTTTGGAGGAAGCTGCCATGAATAGAGAAAATATGGATTATGAAAAGAAGAGGACTAATAAGTTAATGGAGACTATTACATCTGATAAAGAAAAACTTACAGTTCATGTGAACCAGGTGAAGGAAATTTTGAAAGAGGTTGGAAAATTACTTGCAAAAGTTTCTAATTTTTTACTATTTACACAAGATGTGGAGATAAAGAGAAATGAATCTCAACAGGAGCTTAAGTCTTTAATTGCTAGTTTTGATCCTATTTCACATTCAACTACCACTTACAAGTTAAGGTTGTCAATCACAAGTTGAAGACATTAAAAGTAGAACAAGATAAGAGGATCACTAATTTACTAGAGTTACAGACTTATTTGATTCCAATAGTTGATGAAATGCAATAAAATGCTAAAGATTCAGAGGTAACACTTGGGTCACCAGACATGAGTACACTTGAATCTATAGATGAGTTAGCTTCTATATTACATGGACAGATTCATGCAATAGAACACTCGTAGAAGTCATGGGAGATTTCTTTGCAGACAACCAAAGCCAATTTTAGAGATGTTTTTGAAAGGTTGTGATTAGTAAGATGATTTCATTTTTTAAGTTCATTTATGTACCTTTTTCATTGTTGTCAAAGGGGGAGTGATCGATGTAGTGAAAATAAAGTTAAGGGTCTAGTTTAGTGATCGAAGGGGGAGTAGTGTATAGTAGTGCAAATCTTGATGGTTATAGCTGAGTTTGAGTTCTATGCATCTATGTGTCAATGCAAAATGTATATGTTTTTGGTGAATTGGTGATTGGAAACTTTTTGACAAGATAATTATTTTCACTATGTCTTGCCATCAATGCCAAAGGGTGATATTGTTGGAATTATGATGGATTTTGGAGTTGAGATGTAGTGTTTGATGCTTATGAGTTTTTCATTTATGGAAACTCTATCAAATTTGATGAATAGATTATAGATACTAATCGACTGGATGGATAGGTAAAGAAAAATAAGCTAAGTGTTTTGATCGGTTAACAGGAAGATAGTAACAGAAAGTATTTTGAGTGGTGATAGAGATAGAGAGCACAATGGGTGGTGCGATCATTACTAGAGCATTATTTTGGTCAGTCAAGTTTAGTTTACCAATCGTGACAATTTACTCAATATTTTGAGTGTGTTGATATTTTGGTGATGTGTTTAGTTTGAACCGGTTGAGTTACCGATTGATTCCTAATGATCATATGATCGAGGTGTAATACCCCAAAAATGGGCTATAAGTTCATTAATCTTCTACATCTTCAATTTGAACGAAATCGACATCAAAGTCCTAACCTAAGGCACATCTAAACATCATCGAATCATAATTGATTATCTTAAATTTTGCATCGGGGAATATTCCTAGTAATATTCCTAATTATCTTAATTATCTTTAATTTAATGATTATTTGGCGATAAATCACATTTATCCTAAAAATTTGATTAATTGAATATTTTCATATTTAATTAATTAGATTTAATATTTGCCACTTAATTGTGTAATTAAATTTAATTCTATCTATTATTAATTGTATTATTTAATTTTGACAATAAATCAAAATTCCTATCTTTAATTGATTAAATTCTTATTTAATTAATTAAAGCATGTTGTCATTATTTAATAATATAATTTTTAATAAAAGTTTGGTAAAATAGTTAATTAACCCATAAATTAATTATTTATTTTCAAAAATCAGTTGAGTTGAGGATAAATCACTTTATTTATTTATTTAATTCTTAATTATTATGCATATTCAAAAGAAACAGTTAAACTCCAAATCAGAAAATCAATGCAAGTTATTGACTTTTTGGAACTCAACATCCTTTTGGAGTTCAAAAAGCTGATCTAAACTCTAATTTGAGTTAAAAAGCTGTTTTTGCATGATTTTGAGAATTAACTATCTTTCATAATCAGATAACTCAAAAATCAAGATGAGTTAATTTGAGTGATTTATGGCTTTTCCCATGCACCTCCAAAGCCCTGGATTTCTATAAATTAAGGCTTTAGCTCTTCACAAATCATCTCATATTTTGCACAATCACGCTGGAGAATTGAAATTGAAGAATCAAAGCTCTTGCGAATCGACATCTTTGTGAGATCAATCTTATTTTTGCATTCATATTTCATATCATTGTTAGATTAGCATAGCATATCAGTTTTCATATAGATTAATTTCATATCAGTTTTTCATTCATTCTTATTGCATAGAAAAATTTAAAAAAATAGCTCAATTGCATTTATTTCATATCCATATTTTGCATTCAAATCCTTCATTTAGGTGTCGTCTAGGTCACTGATCTCGATAATAATCTGAGAACATTAATCTCGCACCTATTAGAAGGCAGTAAATCGCTTGGTTAGATAGCTTTCAATTTTGCACGATTTTGATTATCACTAACTTCTAATGTTTTACTAAGTGTTGTGTCTATAGATCAGGTACAATTTTCACACACACATTTCTGGCGCCCACCGTGGGGCAACCCACCTTTGCATGCTGGTTTTGATTTTTTTGGGAGCTAAAACCCCAAAGTTTCAAAGATTTAATTTTATCTCCCAAATAGCTTGGAATTTTGGTCTAACAATTTTTTTTTAAGTTGGTGACATTCCATGGAAGCCACAGTAAAAAATTTAGAATTTTCTGAGATGTTTTGAATTTTTAATAATTTTTTCTTGAAATTCCGAAAAAAATTAATATCTGACGCAAATCAGCATATTTTTCAAAAAAATTTATATTTTCGGAAATCTCTTTAAATCATATAGGGGTCCCATTCTTTTTATTTTAAATTTGGAGATGATATCATAGCTCAAATAGTCAATTTACAAAAACTAGTCTATTTTGATAAAATGGGTCTCTAGGGCACAAATGAAGAGATTTTTCTAAAAATTTTGCATTTTTGGAAAGTTCTCTATTTTTTAGTAGGGGTCTCTATTCTGAATTTCTATTTTTGTGGCCAAAATCATATCAAAAAAATTAGATCTTGTTGACTAGGTCAAATGCAACAAAAAAAATAAAGTTTTGTGATGGGTATGCACTTATTTTTTTACATGGTCCAATGAATGATATGAGTTGTCATTTGGATTAATTGCTGGTTATTATTACTGATAATAATTGATTTTTAGAGCTAACCCTATGATTTTCATAAGTTGAATATATTTTGCATATCTTGTTTGCTTGTTTGCTTGTTGGAGAGTTCGTCACTTGCTTGCATGGAAAAGCTCAACAAAAATTGCTAAAAATCAAGTAAAATCTACTAAGCACGTTGCAAGGATCCCAGGTATTCTCCTTCATCTAATAATATTTTGATTTGGGACTTAAAATAAATCTCTTATGTGTCAAGCTTGTGTGCATCTTTTCATGCTTTTGATCTATTTCTACACACTTGCATAATTGATACTAGGTTGTGAAGCCTTAAGGATTCATTAAGTAGTCTTAGAATACTTGTGATTGATCTTGATTGCTATCTTGGGTTATTGGACTCGCTAATCCGTCAGCCCCTCATTTCCGCCCCGTGGTTGCAATCTCAGCGCCATAAAGGGGAGGGGTCAACAGGACAGAAGTGTTAAATGTTCCACTTGGCAACCTTTTTGTGCTTTTAGGAACTCACTTGTTTTCTAAGTTGGGGACTCATTTTCAGCTTGTGTGAGGTGTTAAGTGTTCCACCTTGTGGACTCATCTCATATTCGCTTTAAGCGTTAAGTGTTCCTCTTTCTACTTTTTGGGTACTTTTGGTAGATTTACTTTCGGGAATATATCTGTGCTCACATAGTAATTAGGCCCTATGAACACTATTCATGATTCTTGAGAGATTGGATTCCTAGTGAAATCCTTCCTTGACGATGGAATCCTTGTAGGTAGGGAGGATACTTAGTGCGTTTCACATTCATCTTGGTTAGTGCGTCTTCTCTTATTGATCGACACATTCTCTCTCCGGAGAGGTTGATAGATCACGTGGGGTTGATATCACAAGCTTTGGTGAATCAAAATTGGTTAGTGCGTCTTCTCTTATTGATTGATACATTCTCTCCCTAGAGAGGTTGATAGATCACGTGGAGTTGATATCACAGACCTTGGTGGAACAAAACTTTGTCTTAGCGTGTCGGATTAATCTGCTTGTTTTGTTTGGGTTAAAAGTGAAAAGGTGTCAAAACCTTGAATCTGGAGCCAAGTCCCCTTGTGGTATAAATCTGTGAGTCACCTTTAGAGAGGGTTAACCGTAGCGGACAATCCCTTCACAGGGCAAACTGCGTTGACGGAACCTCAAGCGGTAATAGCCATTTTTGCAATGGTAGTGACAGCCGCTATATAAATGTCCTTGTGGAAGAAATCTCCACGGGTATGGTTCATTGTTGGGTTGTCAGATCTCCCTAGCAGCTCTTGAAGATTAAGTTCTCGGACTGTGTCAAAACCCTGGTGCGCCGGGATTGGAGTTCACCCCTTTGAATCATAAAAGTTGCAGAGTCAAACCATTACTAAAAACCCTAGAGAGGCCAATTTTTCATTCTCAGGTATATGTGTGTTATTGCAAAACTTTTTAGAACATACACAATTAGTACTCTCAGGGATTAGCACAATTTGGTCACTTGATTGTTCATGCGCAAGGTTGCTTTTTCCCTTGTTCATTATTTTCAGACATGCTTGGAATCACTTGCTTGCTATTCTACGTGCTTGTTTATCTACTTGGCTATTAAAAATGATCAAATCTGGTATAACCTTCAAAATCTGGACAATACAATTTGCAAACAATCCAAAATTGAAGACGTAAAATCTTTTCTAGAGTCAAAAGTCATTTCAGGAAGTCAAAATTCGTACAAGTTTTGTCAAGTGTCATTTCAGTATTACCCAACTATCGTATGAGTTTAACAACTGTCATTTCATAGACTACCCAGTGTCGTACGAGTCTGCAGAGTGTCGTTTGGAAAAATTTGAGAGAGTTGTCAGAAATTGTCAAATTGCAAGATATCCAATGTTTCCAGCCTAGTTCCAAAATCTGTCAAAAATATCATTGTGTCAGGATTAGAGCAATAGCTATTGAGAATCAATACACATGTCTCAAAGAATCAGTAAACAAGAGGAAGAAGCTCTAATCGCCACTATAATGAAACAGATACATGCTATGCAAGTCCAGCTTGACAAACTTGGGAAAGAAAAGGAACCTCTATACTCTTTTCCATTTGATAAAGACTTGTACATGTCACCATGCCCCCGAAAAAAAATTGAGCAATATGATACCTCTTCCACAGAGAGTGACACATCTAGCTTTGAAGACTATGATGACTATGATGACAGAAAATGTAATGATACCTATGACACCTCTGTTCCTAAGAGTCCTCCTCATCGTTCATTCCTGCTTACTACAAAGGGGCCGTCACATTGGATAGATCATGATGGTGATCCATATGATTCTGATTATGAAAGAGACTTTGATGATTTCTATGCACAATACCTAGATGATCCATCTGTTTCACTTGAGGAAGAGAAAGTTTACCACGCTGATTATAAACATGCATACTATAAGGATCTCTCCTCTAACAACTCTCAGGCTGAAAATAAAGATTACACTCTCAAGCAAGATCATGTTAATATTGGACCTTTGTCTTGTGATGGTTCCCTTCCATCCCCTACTTCCTCCAATACTCGTACATTTCCTAAAGCTTCTGAGTCTTTCACATCTTTCACAGAACCTTCATCTGACACAAGCCCTGATACTTTTCATGTGGTTCCCTATAGTTATCCTCCAGGGCTACCTCTTAAAGAAACTCAAGCCAACCTTCACTTGGCTGCAAAGACTTTCAATAATGATAAACCTAAAGAGCCTAAGCCTTCATATGCTATAATCCCTACTTCAGCTAGTCCTCCACCATCTCTTCCAAAGTCATCCATACAATCCCAACATACTTCCTTGTCCTTAGAAGTGGCTCCATGTCAAGAGGACTCTAAAAATGATAAAGAAAAGAACATAAAGAAAGATCAAGATCAAGAACCCTCCATGTCATCCACTCCTTTTCCCGATGTCTCTTATCCGCTTCATGGTTCTTTTGATCCTATACACCCTTTTTCATGCATTCCACCATGTCTTAAGTCTTCTCTTAAGAAAGATCAGGTTACTACTTACACTAATGAGCTTATTGACAATCAAAATGACCTTACTACGCTTGCACTTTCCAAAGATGATACTTCCATTAAGGTTGGTAAAAATAGTGTTCCTTCCAATGTTAAGCCTATTGAAAAACAAGAGAAAAATTATGCGCTTATGCTATCTGAAGATCCTTGTCAAGATCAAAGTCTTTCATCTTCTTGTTCTACCACTCCATGTTCACTTCCACTTTCTACTCTTCCTAAGTCTTTGCAAGCTTTGAATGATCCTATCAAAGAAAATGCTCTTATTCAAGATGTCCATGATTTTATTGAAAATTCTAATGCTCACTCTAAAGATGCTGATATCCTTGGTTGTCATATAGATGATGATGAACTTATTGATTATCCTTTTGCATCTTCCACTTCCATCCTTGGACCTCTTCCACCACTACTAAGGGCTTCATGCCTTCCTTCCATCTTGGGTCCTTATGTCCCTTCACTTTCCCCTCCTAGCTCTCCTGATTTGCCATCCATCTTAGGTCCTTACATACCTCCATCTCCCATCTTTCCTCAAGATCAACATAGATGCATATCCTTGAATCCTTTTCATCCACCCACCCATCTAAACCAGTCATATTCTCCTCCTTCTTCCACAAGTCCCAAGTCCTTTGGAAGTAACTTGAATGTTCAATACAAGAAAAAGAAGCAATACAAGAATCCATCAAAAAAAGATCACCATGTCTCCTCTAATAGACATGGAAACATAAAGTCAAAAGAGATATCTACGAAAAAAATTACAAGACAAGTATGGGTTCCAAAATCCATCATTGAAGATATTATCTCTAAATCATCAAAAGGAAATAAAAAGCCTACGACTATATGGATTCCAAAGTCTCTCTTGAAAGAGTCTGGTGATGAACAAAAAGTGAAATTGACATTCAAGCTTCCAAAGGCTTCCACTACATCTCCTTCCAAAAATATTCTTCCATTTCATGCGCCCAAAGCTCAACCTCTGCTATCCATTCACTATATTCCTTCACTTATTCCTTCATTCATGTTTCCTCCACCCTCTCACCACCCTTCAGGGTGTGTGTTTACATTGATCTTGCCTTTCTTTCCATCTACCCTTTCACAATCCTTCCATGCATTATCCTTCTACCTCCTATCCTTTTTCCTCACTTTCCTATTCCTCTTATCTTCCAACCTCACTCGCTTTACATAAAACCTTATCCTCCATTTTTCTCTTTCATCTCCCTTTCCCTATCAGCATTTTTGAGCATGTCATTTTGAATCCTTGACATATCATGGTTTATCCTTTCAAGGAGCATTATCTAAAAAGCTTGCCTTCTTCCAAAAAAAGAAAAATGAAAAAATTGAAAATGTGCCATGGTGAAAACTTGGAAACAGGCGCCTTGGTAGCAAAAGTAAAGAGAAAAAAATTTTCATCCTAAGGTGAAAACCACTTCCTTGTGGCACCTTGGATAAGTACCATGATGAAAACCTGGCAATCAGGCATCATGCGTAGTTCTTCTACATATTTCATCCATTCTGTCTTCTCTCTTTGATCTTGACAATGTTGATCTATACACGAACATTTGGCTATTTTGTGAGTTGTCTTATGATGATCTTGCTTTCATTCCTTCCATGTTTAGCCTTCATATCCATCTTCCTCCATTCATTTTCGCCTATCGCTATCCTTTTCCCCTTTGGTCTTGATCTAATAAATAAATAAATAAAAAAGAGTAAAACACGATGCTATGAAGCCTCTTGACATGTCTACTCCTTTGGACTACATCCTGTCCTTCTTTGGCAGTACACTTTTGTGACTTATATCCTATGCTGGCCTTTCATTGCTTGTCCAAATGCACTTTACATGAAAATTTTTCCCTAGCTTGGGTATTCTTGAGGAGTTTCCCCTTGAGGATTTCTTCCCTTCATTCTCTTGTCTTCCATCTCTTCCACCGGCTTGCTAATTCCTCTTGTTCTCCACCTTGCTAGACATTGGGACTGCATGATATGATCTTGCTTGGGAGTTTGCAAATGGAAAAAGATGCTATCAAGTATACCAAGTATCAGAATAATTATCAAAATCAGTATCAGAACTAGTATCAAAACCAGTATCAGAAAAAGTATCAGAACAAGTATCAGAACCAATATCAGAACAAGTATCAGAATCAGTATCAGAACCAATATCAGAACTAGTATTAGAATGCCTACTAGGGCTACACCATTCTCTTTAGTTTATGGGTCTGAAGCGGTACTGCCTATTGAGGTTGAAATCCCATCACTCAGAATCAAAATGCATGGACTTGTCACTGATGAAGACTACAGAGTGTCTAGGTTACAAGAACTTGAACTACTAGATGAGCGCAGACAAGCAGCATATGATCATCTCAGAGTGTATCAGAAAAGAATGTCTAGAGGCTACAACAAGAAAGTCAGACATAGAGAATTTCAGGTTGGTGATCTAGTGTTGAGAGAAAATCCTAAAAATCAATCACATCGAGAATGCAAGGGGAAGTTCGAACCCAACTGGCTTAGGTCCCTTTGTTATCACTACTACTTTTGGCTCTGGTGCCTATCAACTCTCAACGACTGAAGGAGAATAGCTCTAAGAACCAATCAACGTTCTCCATCTGAAGAAATTCTACGCCTAAGGCATTTAGTGCTTGGTAAATGTCCTGAAAAAAATCTTAAAAATCAGAAAAAGTCCTGAAAAAGTGAACATCTTGGTGAAAACCTAGCAATAGGCGCCTTGATGATTCGCAAAAAAATCAAAAAAATATCAAAAGTACAAAAAATTAAATAAAATCAAAAGTACAAAAAAATTGAAAAAATGAAAAATACAAAAAAATGAAAAAAGAAAGAAAAAGTGCCTTGGTGAAAACCTGGAAACAGGCACCTCAGTAGCAAAAATAGAATCTCTACCAAGATGGTGAAAACCTGGCAAACAGGCGCCACTTGTTCCAAATGCTCCATCTATCAACACAATCTTGGTCTTTCCCAGCTTTCAGTCTTGCTTTAGTTTGTACATATCTCCCGGTTTGTTCCTGCATTTCCAGTTTTCAATAAGTCGGTCTGTA
Organism: Chamaecyparis obtusa; assembly: GCA_027943335.1. Lineage (NCBI taxonomy): Eukaryota > Viridiplantae > Streptophyta > Pinopsida > Cupressales > Cupressaceae > Chamaecyparis > Chamaecyparis obtusa. The sequence goes on along the minus strand of BSBK01002297.1, from coordinate 261,140 downwards.
CACCAATCAGCTCAAGCGTCTGTATCCTATCAATGTTCAAATTTGGGGGCAATCAATGTCATATCCTATGGCCTCCAATGTATCTTAGACGTGTCATATCCACTCAGAGTCTTTTGAAGCTTCAAGTTGAGTCAGTCAGTCTGTCTCGTCTCCAGAAAGGATTTTGCATCAACAACAATCAAACATCAAAACTCAACTGAACACAATCTGTGCTTTTCATGCTTTTATCTCCTTGTAGGCTTACTGATTCGCATTGAGATTTTTGCATATTGTGTCCCTTCGAGCTCTTCAATGATGTCCTTTACAGGATTTAGAGAGTGATGACTGGGGGCATAATCTTTTCTTTGTCTTCTGCTTGTATGTGAAAATCTAACAACTTTGGAAATTTTGGATTGAAATGGTGTCCGACTGTAAGAGCCTCTATCTCGAATTGGATGGCCATGTGTACCTCGACCATTGATACCCAAAAAAAATTCAAGGACGTTTGATCTAACTATTATCTTTTTGAGTAAGTTCTTTCTCCTACTGTGGAACGCAATCTTGCCTAAGGATGTGAACGATAAAGGGTCACTACGGGTAATTCACATTGGATTTAGAATGATCTCTTGACTATTTGATGTGTTTGTAATGCAAGGCGTACTCAGGTCATCACAATGTTTATGTTTTGATGCTTGTACAAATTGCTATATCAAAATGGACATGATATTCAGGTCATCCTGGCGCTTGTGCCTTGGTGCTTATATCTAATCCAACATTTCAAAAACAAAATCAATATTCATATATCCATGATTGTTGGACCAGTGGGTGTTGTATTGATTCTTGTGCATACAAATCGATATTCATATGTCTATGGTTTCATGGCTAGTGGGCATTGTATTGATTTATCCGGTTACCTAAAAGTTCAATGATGATAACAAATCGACAAATGATAAGTGACTAGGTCCTCGGTCTTAGGTTGCATTTCATTTTGCATGTCTCATTTCATTTTGCATGTTGCATGATCTCACAATGATTAAACGAACTCCAATGCTTAAACGATTCTTCAAATCGCATCTTCCAGTCTAACAAGAGCTGAATCTCACACGAAGGTTCCTCCAATGAAATAGCAAGTAGAATCCTTTTTCGGGATCAAAATTCAAATCTGAGATCATTCATATTATTAACTACTTGCATATTCGACCTTCAATCATCACAGAAATCTAGTATTCAACTTAACTTATTATCTTACATCACACTATCAAAATTTCAACTTGGTCAACCATGGTCAACTCATGGTCAAACCTAGTCAAATTCGGTCTCCAGGACCTTCCAAACGATGCAGAATGCGTTCTCGAATGTATATAACCACTTCTCAAATCAATTAACATGCTTCTAAACTATTAACGCTGACTTTTCTTGTCAGATTTCAATTTTAATCCCGAAGGGGGCATGGTATTGCACATCATTCAAAGTCTGTAAATCAAATTCTATCGATCAAATCTATCAATATCTTTCATCAGTGATCAAGATAACAATCACGTCTAGTCACTGATTCATCAAAAGTCCTCATCGCTCGGGGCAAATCTATCATCACTTGGGGCATATTAGATTCATCAAGATCCATATCAATTTGGTATTCTCCTAATCTTGTAAACTGTATCAGTTTTTGCAACCATCAGATCATAGTGTTCTTTCCTTGGTTCTTCGACAACTGAAGGGTTTGGATGTGATACTTGCTAGTTCTGCTAAGACAATCGAGTCTAGAACGGGTCACTCACTTCTTATCAATCCTAAGGTTCAGAATCAAGCATTTTGACACTTTTTCACAATCATAGGTTCATTTGCTTCTACAGTGAACATTATCTTTGGTCATTCAAGACCTATTATCTCCATCTTAATTCAATATCAATCAACTCCTATCTCAATATCTTTCAATCGGTTTCTATCTTGAGATCGGTTTATCTTTTGAATCAGTTTCATATCTTTATCAAACACAGACTATCTTTGAACCACTGCGCTTCACACAGTAATTCAAAGAGGGGCAAAATGTAATACCCCAAAAATGGGCTATAAGTTCATTAATCTCCTACATCTTCAATTTGAACGAAATCGACATCAAAGTCCTAACCTAAGGCACATCTAAACATCATCGAATCATAATTGATTATCTTAAATTTTGCATCGAGGAATATTCCTAGTAATATTCCTAATTATCTTAATTATCTTTAATTTAATGATTATTTGGCGATAAATCACATTTATCCTAAAAATTTGATTAATTGAATATTTTCATATTTAATTAATTAGATTTAATATTTGCCACTTAATTGTGTAATTAAATTTAATTCTATCTATTATTAATTGTATTATTTAATTTTGACAATAAATCAAAATTCCTATCTTTAATTGATTAAATTCTTATTTAATTAATTAAAGCATGTTGTCATTATTTAATAATATAATTTTTAATAAAAGTTTGGTAAACTAGTTAATTAACCCATAAATTAATTATTTATTTTCAAAAATCAGTTGAGTTGAGGATAAATCACTTTATTTATTTATTTAATTCTTAATTATTATGCATATTCAAAAGAAATAGTTAAACTCCAAATCAGAAAATCAATGCAAGTTATTGACTTTTTGGAACTCAACATCCTTTTGGAGTTCAAAAAGCTAATCTAAACTCTAATTTGAGTTAAAAAGTTGTTTTTGCATGATTTTGAGAATTAACTATCTTTCATGATCAGATAACTCAAAAATCAAGATGAGTTAATTTGAGTGATTTATGGCTTTTCCCATGCACCTCCAAAGCCCTGGATTTCTATAAATTAAGGCTTTAGCTCTTCACAAATCATCTCATATTTTGCACAATCACGCTGGAGAATTAGAATTGAAGAATCAAAGCTCTTGTGAATCGACATCTTTGTGAGATCAATCTTATTTTTGCATTCATATTTCATATCATTGTTAGATTAGCATAGCATATCAGTTTTCATATAGGTTAATTTCATATCAGTTTTTCATTCATTCTTATTGCATAGAAAAATTTAAAAAAATAGCTCAATTGCATTTATTTCATATCCATCTTTTGCATTCAAATCCTTCATTTAGGTGTCGTCTAGGTCACTGATCTCGATAATAATCTAAGAACATTAATCTCGCACCTATTAGAAGGCAGTAAATCGCTTGGTTAGATAGCTTTCAATTTTGCACGATTTTGATTATCACTAACCTCTAATGTTTTACTGAGTGTTGTGTCTACAGATCAGGTACAATTTTCACACACACACGAGGCAGTTGATTATTTGTTGGTGCTTGGTAATAAACTTTTGTATTACATTTTAGGCTAACATGTTAGGTATAATTGGCATTTATTTTCATGATTTTGGTCAATGTTTTGGGCCAAATTGTGGAATTTTTTTCCAAGTCTTAAATGACTTAACAACAAGATTATAAAGGCAAGCTAAATCATGTGATTTAGGGTTGAAGATTGTGTTATTGGTGGTTGCAATCAGAGATAAAGGTAGAAAATTATTCTAGGGCTCATAGATTGGATAGGATCTGACAAGAAAGCAGTGTCATTCATAGTTCAATCATTTTAGTTCATTTCTTAAGGCTACTCTAATAGGTTAGTAGGTTAAATCCCTTAACATGATGGACTTTAATTTGTCTCATTTTATAAATCGTTTAACAAGGGGACTTCTTAGAAGGAGTTCTAAATCCTCTAGCAAGGTAGATCCTAATAGGTCTGATTGTACTTCTAACAAAGTACTAGTCACTCTTAACCAGGTGAACCCCTAACAGGGTATTGTAAGCTCCTAACAAGGAAACTCTTTTTACTGTAGTGAAGAAATTCGTGAATGTCATCCCCACTGTGGTTTTCTCCCTCTTACAAGGGTTTCCATGAAAAAAAATACTGGTGTTATTTGTTATGCTTTGTGGATGCTTGAATTGTTTTACTTCTATTGCATATTTACACTTGCATGTTTGGTTGTATGAAAGTTGTTTAAAAGCATAATCCAATTATTGGTTGAATTGGTTCATTACCTATTTTCACTTATTTTCCCCCACCCTCACAATCTCTCTATATACTAACAGATGCATATATTTGTATCAATTCAATACTTTCACAAAGATTAACATCAATCTGGGATGAAGTTGTTTTGGTGGCCGCTACTTAGGGGGAGTAGTTAGTCTTGTGAAGTATGTTTCTTTTGAGATATTTAGTTGTTTTTGGCTTCTATGACTTATTGCATATATGTGCCTTTGTCATTGATGTCAAAGGGGGAGAGATAGCCATGTGAAAAACAATGTGGATCTTAGGGAGAGATATATTGTTGGTAGTATTGCTGAAATGGTTTCTTTGTGCATCGATTTGGTTTTTCACATCATATGTTTCCATCAATGCTAAAGGGGGATATTATTAGAGATTTTACAGATATATTGCATATATGTGCTAATATTAATGTCAATATATTCTCTTATTTTGATTGTTGTCCTTGGTTTATTCAGTAAAGTGTTTGGATAAGTTTGGCTACTGTATTGAGTATCAAATATTGCACACTTGCAGATATGTTTTGGGATGTCTATACTTGATCTTGTTCAATTTTCAAAGGTTTGCATCATTATTTGAGTGAGTTACAAGTGATCTATCAAAGGACTATTTGTGGTTCTTCAGGAAGTGACAGTGTTGTAGTTATTGAATTAGTATGGATTAGTTATGCAATATTTTTGGTTTCTAACCTGGTGGTGAGTTTAGGACATGGATGCGTATCTTCAACTTAGATGGTTCATAATTTGGATATTGGCAAGCTATTTTTCTAAAGTGACAATGATTGTTGTATGGTGTTCCCGATGAACAGTACAGAGATGGTTTTGAATTATGAGGTAGAAATACATATGTTGTTGATGTGGTATTTCATGTTGCTTTTTGATGTTTCTAGATCATGTCCTATTTGTATTGTTTGATCGCATTTGATTGTGTAATCAGATTTAGTGATTTTACTAAGATGTGTTAAGTGTTCTTGGCTGACTTGGTGAGCTAGCATGTTACGAAAAGTGGCAAGAATTATGGACTATAGCATGTTCATGGATGGAGATTTGGGTCGTAGCTATATATTTTCTGACATGTCTTGGATCACATTAATGATTGTGTATAGATTTATGTAATATCTTGTAATTAGGTCTCTAGCCAACTTTGTTGTAAAATGTTGATGTAATATATTTAAGGATGTAATCATTTGTATGTACAAAGGATATGGAGATGAAGCATGGTGTATGAATGAGATATATTAGTGGATGTGCGAAGAGGTATGATTGGAATCTAAAATTGAGTTAGAGTAGTTTTGTACTTCATTGGAACTATATTGGCATATCATAGATGCTATCAACCAGTTCATAATTCAGTGGATTGTTGTCCACAGTGGATTGTAGTCCATTTTGGGGTTGTAGCCCTTGTTATAATCTCAGGTTTGTTTCCCTCTGTTGTATTTGAGCATTGAGCTCTAGGCAATAAGACTGAATGCATGTGAATTCCCTATTGTACCTTTAATCAAGTTTTTGTGCTAGTACATTATCTTGTGGGTTTGATCCCCACCGTGGTTTTTTCCTTAAGCGGGTTTCCATGCAAATTTTTTGGTGTTAAGTGTTTATGTACTTTAATGTTTATCTTTCAGATCTAAGTTTTATGATTAAGTTGTGGGTGAAGTTTTTGGAATCACTTGACACAAGTGATTCACCACACCCTCTTAGTTGTGTGTGTTACCTTACTTATAATATAAGGTACAACTTTTCAATGACTAATTTTCTAAACATTTTAATGTCAATTATATTTGTGGGTAAAAGAACAACAAGTTGTCACCCTTTTACAAAGGAAAAGGCTAACAACACCAAAATTGAAAAACTTCATGGGCATAAAAGTCACATTTCTGTTGAGATTTTGAAGATGGTGTAAATTAATGAAATGTGTGAAATAGGATGAATTTTATGCCTAGAATTTTTTAAAATTAATTTGAACAAAAAATAATATGGTTTTCTAAATTTTTAGGTCAATTTTTCATATCCTAAAAAATACTGCAAATTAGGGAGTTTACTTCCAGTTAAATCATTATAAGTAAAACACTATTTTTTCCTCCAATTTCAAAATATGTTTTAGATGACATGTATATCTAGTGCAAGAAAAAAGAAAGAAGTGTTTTTGATCTATAGTTATCCTGTTATACGTATTCAAAGTCAAACTTACCTAAAATCAACAATTTTTATCTCCTGCCACTTTTCCCCTATCAAAGCTATACCTGTGTGTGTGAGTTTGTGACCTGCAACACAACACTTCAATAGGATAATAACATCACTTGTTAGAGGAAAATGAGGATTCAATTGAAAATGCTAACAAGCAAAAGCATCCTATTGCTCTCTAATTAATGTGAGTATGAAATAGGGGTTAGTTGTTCTCATATTTAACCCTTAAAATAGTGACATTCTACACTAAAATGAGAGATTCAAAGTGCATGTAAACAACCTAAATGAGAGCATGAAATCCTAATTCCTTCCATTAAAACCCAAATTGAAGTGTTTTCTACTTAATAAAAGCTTGAAATCATGGAAAACAACTATCAATCCAAGCATTAGTTCACAAATTCTCCAAAGCAAGAGAGTTCATAATCATGGATCATGAAGCCTCAAATCCATGAGTAAATGAGAGTCTAAACATTAAAATTGGAAGCTATTAGCAATGTGTCAAAAGAAGCCTTTCAAAACCTAAGGAGCTAGAAGAAGAAAAAGGAAAGCCTTTGAAAGCTCTCTTTTATAAGATTTGGAAGAGAATCAGCGGTTGAGATGCATCCATAAGGAGTGGTTGAGATGTATCTTGGCTTGATCCTTGATCCATGTGCAAGCCTCCTTGTTTTAAGTTGTGTTTGTTGTGTTTGTTTGATTTAGGAGATATTTATGCATTTGCCATAATTAATAACTCTAGCCTTTACTTTTGATGGGGTTTAAGTAATTAAATAGGCCTAGAGTTAATAACCTTGATTTTTGCTTGAACTTTGGTGATAAATGCTTGATCTAGAAATTGATGGGGTTTAATGAATTTTTTAGAATTTATACTAATAATTAGAGATCAAATTAGCATAATTTAGGTTACATACCAAATTAAGGGCAAATAGGGCCCTAGGTTCTGTTAGCCCAGTTTTAGCTGATTACATTTGCCCCTCTTTGAATTGCTTTGCGAATAGAACAGGAATTCAAAGAAAATTTTATTCAAAGTGTGATTCAGGAGATTTACAGAGTAGTGAGAACTATTTTGAAATTGAGAATTATGGGCTTGATTGAACAAAATCTAACCTGGTTTCCAAAAAGCTGTCAATTCTAAACTTGATTAAACGCAAACTGACAATACCGATTCCGAGCTTGATTGAATGAAAATCGATAAAAGAATTCTGAGCTTGATTGAATGAATTCTTGCCTGGTTTCCAAAAAAAGCTGTCAATTTTGAACTTGATTGAATGCAAACTGACAATACTAATTCCGAGCTTGATTAAACGAAAACCAATAAAAGAATTTCAAGCTTGATTGAACGAAACCTTGCTTGATTTAGAAACTATCAATTCTGAGCTTGATTGAACAGGAATTGATGATACCGACTCTAAGCTTGATTGAACGAAGGTCAATATGAGATTTGAAAAGAATTTTCAGTTGAAATTAACAGTCTTAGCTTGATTGAAGAGAACTGTCATGCCCCTGGTGTTGAAGAATTTGATTCAAAGCATTAGATTTTGGTATGATCATGCCCCCTCGGGACTGAAAGTGGAACGAATTGGAATAAACTAATTAGTTTCAAGCAATACAGTGATTGAATTGACCTCAAGTCAAGCATAGATCGATTAGAAAGAATTTTCAAGCTGTTTAGATCAATTAAAGTGCCCGAGAAGCACTATTTGACCAAGTTTGACCAAGAATTTGAGAAATTTAACCAAGCTTGACTTGTGTTGAAATGATATCCCAGCATATAAATCTGATTTGCCTTGCCCACGGCATCAATTTCGCACCATTTTGCCCCTGTTTGACCGTGCTTTGACCATTTTGACTTGTGCCCTTATGGAGGTTAACTTTGTTGTGTAACTCTATTTTTACAGCATTTAGATGATAAAAATTACCTGTTTCAATTTTGGTCCCGAGATTAGGCCTCTGTGATGTCTAATGAAGAAAGTCCCTTAAGGCCCTGGGGCTCCCGGGAGGCTTAAATAGGCCAAAAATTGACTTTTAACCATTCATTTTTACTTTTACCCCTTAGAAATTCATGGAGCTCTGAGCAGACATGGTGTTCCCTGCGGAGAAGCATCGATTTGAGAGGGCCAGATGATACAACCGCCTGAGGCATTATGAGGCACCTATGAGTATTTGATAAATGAATCTTTTCAATTTGAAAATTTTCAATTTCATGCATTTCTATGCATTTTATAGGCCAACTAGTGTTGTGTCACATCCCGTATACAGGATCGCATCATGTCCAACCCATGTCACCTCCCAGATTCTAGATCGCATCCGGTATTTCTTGGATCGCACCCCATCGGGTCGCATCTGGAAAAATTTGAACCTTTTTAGCCAAATTTTAGAACAGGTTCGCATCCGGTATACCGAATCGCACCCTATATTTCTTGGATCATACCCGGTATTTCTTGGATCACACTTAGTTTTAGGGTCGCATACAGGGTTTCTTGATCCACATCTAGGATTTCAGAATCGCATCCGGTTTTTCTGATTTCTGAGTTCAGTTAACTTGTCCTTCTGATCTTTTTGAGCATTTTTGCGTCAACTACCTTTGGTCTAACTCTGACATAGTGCCCCTATTTTCTATTGTGTAGGTCGATTTCCTAGTTGTATCCTTTAGATCACCGCGACCGGTCCAAGTGTTGGCTCTTTTGGATCAGTTGACTGATGCTGAGAAGGAGATAGTACGACGTTGCGGTCTATGGAGTTTAGTCAATTTACCTCACATTCAAGTAAATCAAGGTCTGCTCATAGCACTGGCAGAGAGATGGCATTCAGAGCACAACACCTTTCATTTACCAACTGGTGAGATGACGATTACATCCGAGGACATGTGGAGGATTCTGCATGTATACGTGATGGGACACCGCATTGAGTATGAGGCCTCGGGACCTGCAACGATTGTTGATGCTAGGAGGCTCTTTAGAGATGATATGATTGACGGTTGTTATCTGAGTTGGGACCATATGGTCGCCAACTATGGCCCTCTTCCTATATATCTAGCTGGTTTGATAGGAGGCATCATGATGCCAGATAGGGGCTAGCATGGTTTTATGTGCAGCTGGTCCCACGTTATAGGGCAGATGATTCAGACTCCTGGGAGGTATGTCTGGGGTAGTTGCATACTAGCTCACCTATATCGTGAGTTACATGAGGTATTTTATCAGTATTCCCACTCTATGACTGTAGGGAGCATTGTATTACAGATTTGGGCATGGGAGTACATCCCTGTGACTCACCCTATTATTGATAGGCACCGCAACGCCGGGTTGCCATATATTTACATGTATTTAAGATTCATTCAGCAGCCCCACCTAGGCAAGTTAGAGTACTGGCACCATCTATTGGATGATGTGACTGAGGTAGATTGGTGACCGTACCATGATTATGAGGCTTGGCCCTCAGATGTCAGATAGATGCCATTTTTCTTTCAAAGTCAGTACCTTATCGGGCGGACCCGCTATGTGATTGAGTGCTTTTTGGTTACTCGAGTCTACCATCAGTATGGATGCGTACAAGGCATGTCACAGGAGTCTTACAGATATGCACACATCAGGAGTGAGGAGGCTCAATGGGGAGCCCGGTTAGTATATGAGACAGCCATTTATGAGATTGCACACATGCAAGTTGTAGCTTGGGATTATCAGGTTGGTTTCTGTGATGCTGGGGTGACAAATGAGTATCATACCCACTACATGAGGTATCCTTATCCTCGATTCACTACTCCCGATGATGTTGTTCCACGCATTGAGGATGCTCTTGATTATAATCCTGAGGATGATGTTGCCAGGCGAGCTCATGGTGGACGTGGTGGGAGAGATGCAGGTAGAGGTGTCGGCAGAGGGGGAGGAGATGGAGGTGGAGCCCATGGAGGTGGAGGAGATGGAGGAGATGGAGGAGATGATAGAGGTGGTGGAGGTGGATCAGTGGGTGGCAGTCGGTGATGGACCTCAGGAGGTGACACTAGTCATCGTCAGTAGAGAGTATGGGTCACCCCTCCCCAAAGAGATATAGGACCACTATTACACAGGGATCAGCACACATAGAGACCTATTGGAGGAGATCAGGATCGGCGGCAAACACAGCAGGATCCTCTAGCAAGTGGTGATGGTGACAGACTTTCACAGTGTGAGCAGGAGAGGGTTGCGTTGAGATTACAGGTGGCTACCCTCATGGCACATTTATTAGAGAGGGACTCACAACTAGCACAGGTTCAAGCTAAGAGGGATACACAGATAGCCTAGCTGAGAGTAGATAGGGATACTTAGTTGGCACAGTTGAGAGCTGAGAGGGATAGGTATGTGCATATAGCCACCCATCAGGGACAGTGGGCCACTTATTACTTCACCTTGTATTGTGTTGTGGTTCCTGCTGCACAAAGAGATCCATTGTATTTGGTCATTGCTCAACAGTCAGAGGGTGCCATGCCACCACCAACACCATGTCATAGATCAGATGCACCCCCTCCCGATCCTCCTAAAAAGGACGAGGGGGCTAGTGGGACATAGACTCCTTATGTTGTATTTCTGGACACCTTGTATATCATGGCATATCCTGTATCTATACCATTTTTTTATCATTTGTACTGTCATATCTCCTGGACTCTATTTCATGCTTTTGCTTTGATATTTTGATACTCTGTTTCATGCTTTTGCTTCGATATTTTGATACTCTATTTCATGCTTTGATATATTGATACTCTAATTCATTGGTGACCTCTGATAGATACCTTTGCTCATGGACATTTTTTATTATATATTGATGCTCATACTAATTCTGCCATTGGTATTCTTTATGGTGTCTCATCTTTCATGTTTTCAATTTTTGCACATGTGATATATGATGTTTGTTTTATGATTGAGATTTTTGATGTGATAGTCATGCTTGGTCTAGAGTAGATATAAAGTGATGATAAAATGATGTCATAATAAATTTCACTGATATATGCTCATGTTTTTGTTATTTTCAAAGCTTCATGAATGTATGGATGTATGGATGTATGAGATGTATTGCGATACTATGTATGGACATCTCAATCTTATTTATGTATGGATCAATGTGGATGCAAAATGCAAGTGGTTTTATGATATGAAATGATTTATGAATGCAAATGAATATCTGTGATTTGTACTCCATCATTTTTTTATTCCATTACTTATGATTCCATGATGCATTTGGTCAAATGGTTAATATTTAAGTATTTTCAACTCATACCATGAATGCTTTAGATAGATGTTCAACTTACATCATTGCTTTTAGAATAAATCTCAATTGATAACATTGCCTCTAATAGTTGAATCCACATTTTCAAGCTTATGCAAGACTAAAATGAATGCAGCTAAATTAAAATGAATGCAATTTAAAATGAACTTCAATGCAACTAAAGACAATGAAATGCATCTAAATGAATCCTAATGCAAATTAATATGACATGCAACTAAAATGAAATGCAATTAATATGAAATGCACCTAGACACCTAGGATAGTCACTGTTTTATTCAAAGTGGGTTGTTTTCATCATAGAACCTTTGTGTTAGCAGGATCTCTAGAGGATAGTACAATTTTCATGAATAGATTTAGAAATTCTGAAAATATGAATACCTCCTCATCATTCGCCATGTTGAAAGACAACCTAAACATTAAAGCACCCAGCTATAAATGTTGTCAGTTACTTCCTAATGTATCTTTGTTAGTTGTTAAACAGGCAAGGAAATAGATCCAACCTCACTAAGGCTTTCATAGGAAACAGGTCGAGGTATACATGGCATTCCACTACAAGGTGGAGGCACTTATAAGTAGACACCCATTCCCCATGATCACCTTAGATCATTGGATTTATTACCACAAATAGAAAACAAAGAAAATGTCATGCCCCTCGTCTTTGTTTCTCTTAGTTCAAAAATGTCATCAAGTTACTCATGGAAACATAACTTAGAAACAATTGATAATAAGAAAAAGAAATATTCTTTATCCCTTAGCATGTTCATCGTATTTACAGAATATAAACAGACAATTGTGATTATAGTGTTGAAAAACACTCTTGATTCATTTTTGCAAACACATGCTTTAAGAATTATTACCAACAATTTATGTCTTCATTGATAACTGTCTCACCTGTTGTCGTGTTTAGAAACATTGTTTTCATCATGACATTGCGTTAAGAAACACATTTTGAGATCTAGCTGGTGGGTGTTGAGAAATATCATTTGTCGTAGTTTATAGTCAGTTGCGGACAAGGGTGGTATTGAGAAATACCGGTGTTCGTAGTTTATTGTCATTGTGGACGTATCATCATGTCAATACATGTGATTGTGAATGTGATCCAATGCCCCCTAGAAAAATAGTTTACCTAGGACCCTAATGTGGATAGATTCCAGTCTTAGGAAGGTATAATTGTCTGAAAGTTCTTTTAGGACTTGGCGCGTCACAAAAGTGACTAGAAAATATTTACAAGCTAATATTTACATTGGCCAAATGTGCAAGCGTTGTCTTGATAGATAGAGCATTGATTACAAGTAGAGCCTGTTTACTAGGTTTTCACTACTTGGCCAAAGTTTTATTCTATTTTTGCTATCATGGCGCCTGTTTACCAAGTTTTCACCAAGGCACTTTTTCTCTTTCTCACTTTTTATTTTTATTTTTTGATTTTCTATTTTTTTTGGACTCACCAAGGTGCCTATTGCTAGGTTTTCACCAAGATAGTCATTTTTCAGGACTTTTTCCATTGTTTTTTATTTTTTTCAGGATCCATTTTCTCTGTATAGGGGCTTCCTTAAGAGTGCTAGGCATAAAACCTTTTCAGATGCAAAGTATTGATAGGATCTAGCAACACATCTCCTTCAGGTGTAGCCAACTGATAGGCTCCTGATCCAAATGTTGTTGTAATGACAAAGGGACCCAGCTAGTTGGGTTCAAATTTTCCCTTTTGTTCTCTATGTTGTTGGTTTTTAGGATTTTCTCTGAGAACTAGATCCCCAATTTGAAAGCTTCTAGGTTTCACTTTCTTGTTGTATCCTCTTGACATTCTTTTCTAGTAAGCTTTGAGATGATCAAATGCCTGTTGTCTGCGCTCATCCAACAATTCAAGCTCTTGCAATCTAGAGATTCTATAGTCTTCGTCAGTGACTAAATGTTTCAGTGATACTCTTAGTGATGGAATCTCTACTTCAACTGGTAAGACTGCTTCTGACCCATAAACTAGTGTGAATGGAGTTGCACCAGTTGGAGTCCTTATGCTCATTCTGTAAGCCCATAAGGCTAGATTTATTTTTAAATGCCAATCCCTTCCTGATTTGTTTACTATCCTATGCAAGATTTTTAGAATGTTCTTGTTAGATGCCTCAGCCTGCCCATTACCTTGAGGGTAATAGATTGAGGAGCAGTGATGAGTGATTTTAAATTGAAGACACAGCTCATCTATGTCTTTGTTCTTGAATTGTCCCCCATTGTCAGTCACAATTGACGAGGGCATGCCATAATGGCAAATGATGTAATTCAAGATGAACATTGAAACTTGTTTTCCTATTGCATTGGACAATGGGACAGCTTCCACCCATTTTGTGAAATATTTAGTTGTGGTGATGATGTATTTGTGTTTGCCTGATGAATTGGGATAGATCTGACCAACTAAATCAAAGGCCCATTGCTGAAATGGCCAATGTGTTATAGAGGGAATCAGCTCTCTAGCTGGTGCATGTATGAGGTTACCATGAATCTGGTATTTCTTACAAGTTTTTACAAAATGAATAGCATCCTTTTCCATGGTGGGCCAATAGTATCCAACCCTTAGGAGTTTCTTGGCTAATGAAAAACCATTTGAGTGTGATCCACACACACCTTCATGAACTTCTTTTAATACACGATTAGACTCTTCATGTTCTAAACACCTAAGAAGCGTGCCATCTAGACTACATCTAAACAAGTCATTAGCAATTATCACATAGCAAGATGCTACTCTTATAAGGGATCCTTTTTCATTTCTAGAATAGCCTTCGGGAATGATTTGGTCTATGAGATAAGAATAGATAGAGGCATATCTGGACAACACTTGGGTTTCAAGGGCATAGACAATTTGACATGCAGGGGAATCATAAGCTGGAAAAGGGATTTCTTCCACCAGGAAGTCATAGTGAAATTGGTGTTCTTCCAATTGTAACATAGATGCTAAAGTAGCCATCGCATCAGCTGCTCTATTTTCTGACCTTGGGATCTGTTGAAAAGTGATGAAGACAAAGTACTTTTTCATATCATCCACCATTGTTTTGTAGGGCATAAGCTTTTCATCCTTAGTTTGATAATCACCATTTACTTGATTGATGATGAGCTGTGAATCCCCGTATATGTGTAATTCAATGATTTTCCACTCTATTGCAAGCTTGAGTCCATTCACAAGAGCTTCATATTCCACCATATTGTTGGTGCATGAAAATATCATCTTATAAGCTTTTGGGATCTTATACCCTTGTGGTGTAATGAATAAGAAACCAACTCCTGATCCTTGTTGTGTGAAGGACCCATCAAAGTACATTTTCTAGGGGTGTTCTGTTAGATGCATAATTGATTCATCTAGAAATTCTATCAATAATGGCTTATTATCAGCCAACAGCATCTCGGCAAGTTGATCAGCAATCACCTACCCTTTAATAGCCTTCCTATCCATATATTCAATATCAAACTCACTTAGAATCAAAACCCACTTAGCCAGTCTTCCTGTAAGCATTGCTTTATTCAATAAGTACTTGAGTGGATCAATTTTAGCCATTAATTTCACCTTGTGTGCTAGCATTTAGTGTCTTAGTTTCTGGGATGCAAACACTACCGCTAAGCATGCCTTTTCTATCATTGAATAGTTTAGCTCATATGTGACCAATGTTCTACTAATGTAATATATGGCTCATTCCTTCTTGGTCTCATCTTCTTATGCGAGGAGCACACCTAGTGATGTGTCTGTGGCTGATATGTAGAGTAACAAAGGTTTTCCATAAATTGGCGCCATTAGAATTGGAGGAGTCATCAAATAGTTCTTAACTTGGGTAAAATTCTCCTCACACTGTGCATCCCAAGTAAATGTGGTTCCTTTCCTCATCAACTTTGTGAAAGGTTGTGCTTTATTAGCCAACTGAGATATGAACCATCTTATAGATTGCAGCTTGCCTTGTAAGGTTCTCATTTGACTAATATTCTTTGGTGGTTTCATGTCTAGGATTGCTTTCACCTTTGTGGGATCCATCTCAATTCACTTAGCCAAAACTATAAATCCTAAGAGTTTTCCAGATGATACACCAAATGCACACTTCTTAGGATTAAGTCTTAATTGGAACTGTTCCATTCGATCAAAGATTCTCCTCAAATCCTCTATGTGTGTAGACCTCATCCTTGATTTTGCCAAGGTATCATCAACATAGTCTTCCATATTCTTGTGCATCATGTCATGGAAGATTGTGGTCATTGCTCTTTGATATGTGGCACCTGCATTTTTAAGACCAAAAGGCATCACATTCCAACAGTATGTACCCCATGCACAAGTGAATGTTGTTTTCTCTTGGTCCTTAGGAGCAATTTTGATCTGATTATATCCTGAAAATCCATCCATTAGGGAATACATCTCATAACCTTCTGTTAAGTCCACAATCGTGTCTATGTTTGGGAGTGGAAAATCATCTTTAGGACAAGCTTTGTTGAGATCCCTAAAATCTGTGCACACTCTTATTGATTTGTTCACCTTTGAAACAGGAACTATATCGGAGATCCACTCTACATAATCAATTTCTCTAATGAATCTGGCCTTCAATAGTTTTTCCAGTTCTGCCTTCACTAGTAATGCCACATGTGGATTCATTTTTCTAAGTTTTTACTTGACAGGTTTCACATCTAGTGAAATAGACAAATGGTGCATAATCAAATCCATATCCAATCCAGGCATATCTGAGTAAGACCAGGTGAAGTTGATCTTCTTTGCTTTGAAGAAATTGGTGAATTGGATTTTCTCATCTTCTGTCAATGATTGAGCTATGTGAATTAACTGAGGATTTTCTGTTGTTCCCAAATTAATGGGTTGTATTGGTTCAATCAAAACAGAGGACCTTTCTTGGAAATGATTTGGGAGGATATCAAGCATCCCATCCTTTGGTGCCCCAAGGGCATTTTCACCATTGGATACATCTTTTTCTTTTTCTCTTTTAGGATCTGATACTGCCACTAAGTGGTTTTCACCATCAGATCTCTTGTTCATTTTCTTTTTGTTTTTGAGACTGAGAAAATTGATATCTTCCTCAATCATGATTTTGCTTGTTGCACTGGTGGAAGAATGGAATGGTTCACAAGCATTAAGATAGCAGGCTATGGAATAGTCATTGTCAAAGGATAACAAGCTTGTGTCTGTGGATTCATCCCAGTCTATCAAGTTAGGATCTATTAAGGACAGAGATACAACAGGTTCAAGAGACAACACCACATTTTTATCATTGCTTATAACTTGCAAAACATCATCTACTAAGTTTGCTTCTAGATAAGTGTTAGGATTATTAGAGTCAGATTTGTTATTATTAGAGTTTATGTTAATGTTATATGGATCTAACTCTAGTGATCTAACATTAGAACTTTCTCCTTCTTCCATCAAGACTCTGGGAGAAAACTTGTGTATCACATCTATTTCTATGTCCATGGTTGCATCAGAAAGGACATCCCATTCATACTCATGTGAATCCACCTAGCTATAATCTAAGACTCCCAAAAAGTTGGCAATAGTCATAGGCACCTCATTTTCTTCATCAGCATGATTCTCTTCTTCTTGCAATGGTTCTTGTGAATTCATTGCTTCAGGCTCTTCATCAAAGTGTGGTGTATCCATGACCATGATAAGAAGTTCTTGTTCTTGTTCTTCATCAGGCTCATCTTCTTGTTCTCCTTCTGATTCTTGTCTAATACTTGTACCAAGGAATGTAGCCTCTGGGTCTCCTTGTAAGAGTAACAACCTTTCATAAGGAATGGGTTGTCCTACTATTTCTTCTGCATCATCTGAATCCTCTGATGTATCAAATACTAGACTTTTTCCTATTGTAGGATGAAATCTAGCTTCTCTAAAGCCTAGTCCAGTCTTGTCTTTAGGATTTCAGAAATCCATGTGTAGGGGTTCCACTAGTCCTTGGTTATTTTGTCCCAATGGTCCTTTTCCTTTGTACCCCATTTGTTTCATAAGGTTTATCCTTTCCCGTATTTGCTTGAAGAGATCTCAACATGTTTCACATTCCCATCTGCTTCAGGTTCTTTGTAAAGCCATTGCAAGATAGCCTTTTCTTCATTCTCTTCTTCTAAGGATATTTTCGCTTTTACCATTCCAGTTCCTTCATGTATAGTTAAAGCACTACCATTTGAAGGTGTAGATGTAGATGAGGGCATTCCTTGTGTCCTAGGAGATATAGGTAGATCTGTCAAAGATGCTACAGGATCTATTTTGTACTCTCCCATGTTGGTTTCTTGGATATTGATCTTCTGAGAAAAACTTCTCAAGACCATGTCTTTAGATGTTTTTGCCTTGGGGGACCCTTCCTTGTTATGGGGAACCATGCTTTCAGTTTGTTTGAGGTTATTACAAGTATGTGTGGTATCTGCTGGAATAGTCACCTCCACTCCATTATGAGGAAACTTTAGGCATTGATGATATGTAGAAGGCACTGCTTGCATTGAATGTATCCATGGTCTTCCAAGAAGAATGTTGTAAGCAAGGGGTAAATCAAGAACTTGACAAAGAACATCTTTCTCTACAGGCCCTACTCTGATGGGTAAGACAACCAATCCTTTGGAGGATCTCTCTTCCTCATCATATGCCTTGATTGTTATCTTTCTCCTAGGATCAATTGCGTGCTCGGAGAAACCCAGTTGTTGTACCAAGTTGTAAGTATAGATATTCAAACCAGCACCTCCATCTATCAAGACATGCTTGACTTCGTGTTTATGAATAAGAACTTCTAAATGAAGGGGTTGATTATATGGTTGATTTGTTGACTTGTCATCCTCTTCTGAAAAAGATAGGTAATGTGGTGAACTCATGTGGCCAACCATGGCCTGGAATCTATCCACATCTAAGTCTTTTGGGACATGTGTGCTTAATAAGGCATGATCAAGAATCTCTCTATGACTAGGGGAAATTTTCAACAATTCTAGGATAGATATCTGTGCAAGTGTCTTTTGCAATTGTTCCACAAGATTGAATTTTGGATATGGAACCACTTGTTTAGAAGTCGTTGCTATTGTAGGTGGTGTGTTAGATGCTGAGATGCCTTTAAGAGTAAGTTTTGCTTGGCTTCATGTTACGGCATTGGTAGATTTAGTTTTTCTTTTCACCCCTTTGAGAGTGATCATGTTGATGGAATAGTCACATGGTTCCATCATGTTGATTACATTGTCACTATTAGTGTACGTGTAGTGAACGTTATTATTTTTAGAAGTTTCTCCTTTTTCATAGTTTGGTAGCGAGGTTTGAAATGCCTTGTGATCATTATTCGTGTGATGTCCATCTACCTTAACTTTCCCTTGTTCAATAAGATCCTGAATAACATGTCTCAGTTTTAAGCAATTATTAGTGGTGTGTCCTTTATTATGATGGTAATCGCAATAGTCATTATCATTCCACCACTTAGGTTTATCTTCTGGATCCCAAGGGTTACCTAGTTTTGGGATTGTAATAATGTTATTTTCCACAAGTGATTTCATAATCACTTCCAAGGTATCTCCCAATAGAGTAAATGTTCTCCTAGGCCGTGGTGCCCAAGGTTCTCTTCGAGATTTGTTGAAAGTATTGTTCATCTTTGGAGTCTCATTAGAAGTCAGACTCTTGTTTGCTTGAAGACTTGTGGTTAGATTAAAAGCCTCTGGTTTGGGTTTTGAATTAGGAGCATCAACCACTCCATCATTAACCACATTTTTGTTCTTTTTTGCATATTTTTACTTGTCCTTAGTGGTATAAGACTTGTCTTTATGTTCCTTGTGAATGGTAATTTCACCTTTCTTGATTAGAACTTCCTCTATCTTGAGAGCATTATCAATCATTTTGTCAAAGCTTGGTGGTCCTTGTAATTGAACTAGGAAGTTCATTTCTGGGACCAAATTGTTAACAAAGATGTCCATTTTTTCATTTTCAGGAATCTCTCTAGCATATTGTGCAAATATCTTTCTCCATCATTGTAGGAAACTCAAGAATGACTCTCCCATTTTTTGTTTAGTATTGCACAAATCCAGCATGGTGATGGTGTGTTGGATGTTGTAGGAGTAGTTTTGTATGAATTTTTGCACCAACTCATCAAATGTCTTAATTCCAATAGGCAATTTGGAAAACCATTCTATAGATTGTCCACCTAGGCTTCGTGGAAATAGCCTCATAAGGTATGTTTTTTCATGCATGAACTCCATACTAGTTGTACAAAATTCCCTCACGTGATCTTGAGGGTCAGAATCTCCCATGTACTTGTCATATTTTGGTATCATAACATTCTTAGGAAATGGAATCATTGTGAGTCCTTTATCAAAAGGGAAAGGACATATGTGCTCCAAAGAATATTGTTGTTTTGGTTTATCCTTTGCGTCCTTGAGTTCTTGAATTTTTGCTTTCATAGCAAGGAATTGTCTATTTAGGATTGACATAGGACTTATATCCACCTTTTTTTTTAGTTTTTCCACATCATAGTCTTTGGACAATTTCACACCTCGGGAAGCAAGCTCTAAGAAGTATTTTTCTTTGTTTTCTTCCAAGGCTCTTTCAAGTATTTTGTGAAATCTTTTTCTGCTCAAAGCTCTATTGTATTCATGTTCCGTAGGGTCTGTGTCATCATCCACATCATCCTCATCATCATCATCATCATCATCATCATCATCATCATATTGGGCATTTTGTTTTTGTTCCTCGTGTTCTGCTTCTTCGTTTTGTGTATGAAATCTTTCATCCCATCGGTATTCCTTTTGATCATCCATGTTTGTAGATTTGGGTATTGTCGTATGAGTGGTATTAGGTGTAGCACCATGTAATGGATTGGGTTCTGAAGTTTCTCCCGTTTCCAATGTGAATTTAGGCTTTCTTCCTAAGAACGGGTTTGTTTTCAAATCGTAAGTCTTTTGTCTGGTAACAACCATGTAGTCTGAATTGAGTAACCAATGAGAGTCTTGTGTTTAAAAGGAGAGTCTGATAATTTTGCAATGTCTGATTGTGAATTCAAGGATGCAAAAGTGGGTTTGAAATGTTTCTATGGATCCAACGTCAAATGGGGTTAGAATGCCCTGCTTATGAGTTGGGAACCAAAGTACAAGTAGATTTGAAAGTTTCAGCGTCAATAGGGTGTCAAAGTGCCCTGTTTATGAGCTGAGAACTTGCTTGTGACTGATTGGGTTAACTGACTTCACAAGGAGATAATGTAGATTCAGACTATGCAAGGTAACAATATGCTCTTAAAGATAACTCATTCTGGACATCAGATGACTGTGTTTTAGCAACAGGGACCTACTAATTGACCAAATGGGTATCTGGAAATGTGAAAAATTTTCTTCTGGGATGTACAGAAATGCTTCCTATCCCAGATGCGATCCTAAACAATTACTAGTAAACAATTTGAAACACCGTATGTGATCCAAGAATTACAGTATATGACTCAGGAAATGTTGTAGTAACCAAATGCGACTCAGGAAATGGTGTAGATACTAGAAACAACCCTATTTTGAACAGATACAATCCAGGATATGGGGTGCGATGTAGGAATACCGGATGCAATTTTATGATGACCAGGATTTTGCAATTTCAGTGTTTCTCAGAAAATGTGTCATGTCTGTCAGATTCCAGTGACTGTCAGGTGTTTGTAAGTGCTTGAAAAATGCTGTGTGCTTGTTCATTTGGGGGAAATTAACTGAGTTTTTATTTAAGACACATCAAGCAATCATTTTTAGAGAAAACACACCTAACCTTCCTTATACTAGGTAGAGATTGAAACCACTTGTTCACTGACTTAGGAACACACCCAAAGACTCCTCAGAATATCGCAGTCCAATAACACGTAATGGATATTGGAGGCCATATTTGCCAAGTGCTAACGTCGATGGGGGCTTGATATGGTGAATGTCTTGGGGAAATTACTATTTGCCTCACACAAGTGATAACAACCTTTCGGGGGTGATCTAGGGAGCATCTAACAAAAAGCTTTTAATGAAGGCATCCATTCACAACCATCTCCCATAGTCCCGCAAGCAGGATTGAGGTTGTTAACCCTATAGGAACCTGAAAGTGTGTAGTCTCGAGAAGTGAGATTAAAGCGGCTCCGCTCTACACCAAATCCAAGTCAGTCATTGGGATTGATCATCAATCTCCCAAGACAAGATGAATCATGTCTCCCAAGGCTTTAACCTCAAAGGAGTGTCAAATTTTATAGTGGGGTGGAAGAGTCGGCGAAAGACTTGTCCCCACTTGGGTTGTTCTCGGGAGATTTTTTCCTCAATCGGCAGGCCCTCTAAAGGTGTACAATAAAGAAAACAGACAAGGGATAGTAAGATCGAGATTTCTGGTTCTCCAAGAAGAAGAAGAACATAATCTCCTAACTTATATCACAAGTGCCAAACACATCATGCATAGTAAGAGTTCAATTGCTCCAATTTGATGCCAAATGGCAAACCAATGTTTGAGTTTCTATTTTTCCCTCAAGGGGAAAAGAGCATAATCCTCTAGTCAGTTTGCAACTTGATCTCAAATTATTTTAAGTTCCTACAAAACAAGCACAAAATTCTTTTGTCAATTTGCTTTAGAGGCAACCTGCATAACGAGCATTAGTAGTCTTTTGTTTCCCTTCTTGGGTCTTGGACAAACGTCCTGCAAACACTTGTTAAGCTGTCAAAATCAATCAAGAACACCAAGATCACCCATTAGCTAATTAGAGGGTTAGAAAATTCAAAATCTGAAGATAATGCTTTTAAGGAAAAATAATCAAGCAAATTTGTTAGTCTTCATTTCTCAACTTAATTCCAAAATATAAGCCAATTTTTGAGTTTCTGATTTTCCCTCAAGGAGAAAAGAGCATAATCCTTTAATTGATTTACAAAATGAGATCAAATTGTCATTAGATGTTTGAAAACAAAAGCACAATTGTTCATTTATCCTTTAAGCAAATCAAAGACAAAAGTTAGTTTTTATGAACTTTTTGTCATTTTAAACCTGCAAAACCACAATCAAGCTGCCAAAAACCAGAGACATTAATAATGCAATTAATCAAGTGTCAAAAAACCCAAAAATGCCATAAAATTCCCCAGATGCGATCCTAGATTTTCCCCCCAAATTACCAGAAATGACCCTATTTACCACATACGACCCAATTTCCCAAAAGCGATCCGGATTTGCAAGATGTGATCCTGTATTTCAAATAGGTGTGACCTTGTAACTGGATGTGATCATGGAATATAGGATACGATCCAGGAATACTGTATGTGGATGATCTTACCAAATGTGATCTTCTGTCAAATTTAGTACGGCGATAATTTGTCTAAAATGTCAAAAAAACACAGAAAATCAGGGGCTCAACCCCATGGTGGGTGCCAGAAATGTGTGTGTGAGTTTGTGACCTGCAACACAACACTTCAATAGGATAATAACATCACTTGTTAGAGGAAAATGAGGATTCAATTGAAAATGCTAACAAGCAAAAGCATCCTATTGCTCTCTAATTAATGTGAGTATGAAATAGGGGTTAGTTGTTCTCAGATTTAACCCTTAAAATAGTGACATTCTACACTAAAATGAGAGATTCAAAGTGCATGTAAACAACCTAAATGAGAGCATGAAATCCTAATTCCTTCCATTAAAACCCAAATTGAAGTGTTTTCTACTTAATAAAAGCTTGAAATCATGGAAAACAACTATCAATCCAAGCATTAGTTCACAAATTCTCCAAAGCATGAGAGTTCATAATCATGGATCATGAAGCCTCAAATCCATGAGCAAATGAGAGTCTAAACATTAAAATTGGAAGCAATTAGCAATGTGTCAAAAGAAGCCTTTCAAAACCTAAGGAGCTAGAAGAAGAAAAAGGAAAGCCTTTGAAAGCTCTCTTTTATAAGATTTGGAAGAGAATTAGCGGTCGAGATGCATCCATAAGGAGTGGTTGAGATGTATCTTGGCTTGATCCTTGATCCATGTGCAAGCCTCCTTGTTTTAAGTTGTGTTTGTTGTGTTTGTTTGATTTAGGAGATATTTATGCATTTGCCATAATTAATAACTCTAGCCTTTACTTTTGATGGGGTTTAAGTAATTAAATAGGCCTAGAGTTAATAACCTTGATTTTTGCTTGAACTTTGGTGATAAATGCTTGATCTAGAAATTGATGGGGTTTAATGAATTTTTTAGAATTTATACTAATAATCAGAGATCAAATTAGCATAATTCAGGTTACATACCAAATTAAGTGCAAATAGGGCCCTAGGTTCTATTAGCCCAATTTTAGGTGATTACAATACCAAAAACCAAATAAATTACATATTCTTGAAGAGGACTCTCTTCTCTACTGTTGTATATAATTTTTAAAAAAATCTGAATTGATTGAGCATTTTTCTATATTTTCCAAATCAATGTCTTCTCAAAGTTTAATATACCTACATGTTGTTTTTAGCAAATTTGTTTAACATTTTCTAGTTGAAACAATATAAAATTTATATGTCCAGAATCCTAGTTTCGAGATCTAGAAAAGGGTACTTTTAGTTTTTTGACATTTTCTATTTTAAGCAAAGAAATGAACACAAGTGCAAACTTCTAGTTTTTTGTGTTTTTGGAGGTTTGGCTACCAACATGTCATGCCACCTAGGCAAACTCAGCTGAGTCCTACTAGGATGAGTACCCATAGCTCCTCAATGTGCAAATGAGGGGCTTGGGGCTCTTTTTCGCTATTTAAAATAATATTTAGACTTGGCCCAGTCAATGAGGCCATGTAGGCACCATTCAGCGCCGCATGGCACCTATGTGTACTTGGTCATGTTGGACTCGATTGTGTGCGGCTCGACCGAGTCCAACTGGGCTGTGTCTGTCAAGTTAGCCTAAAAGGCGACAAATTATTGTGCATTTACCCTCGTAGCCTCGGGAGAAAGTGTATATGATTCTCTTTTAACCATGACACTCTCCTTGAACTAATCACAACTCTAAAAAAATTAGTCTTGTTGGTACTAGGAGATAGGGCTCAAACTAACCAAAGTCCATTTTTAGGACTAAAGCCTGATCCAACTCGAAATATTGCTAATCTTCCTCCTCAAAATAATAGATGTCCTTTTTCTCCTTTGTTGCAATGTGAAACATAAAGACAAAGGTAATATCCTATTAGGGAAACAATAGAATTCTCGCATCTTTTACTATTTGCTTTCCCTATTCAAGAGTAATGTTGTCAGTGTTAAAAAAATAAACTCCTTTGAGATTTCCTCTCCTATTTTTTCCCATTCAAAGGGAAATTTTTTTATTTCTCTTCTTTAACCATTTTTTTGGTATTCTTCTATTCTCCTTGTGATTATAAACTATTTTAATTCCTCTATTTTGATGAATTCATCATCATTGGTGAATTGGTTGCAAGATAAATCTCTTTTATCCCTAGTGGGATCATATGCAACTTCCATGTGCTCCAATAATATGCTCTCTAACATCACACAAACTATCATTCTTATTACTTCACCTTTTGGAGAATGGGGAGGGGGGAGTGGATAATAAACAAGTGAGGAATCCACTTGTTCTTTTTCTTCTTGTTCAACTTTCTAAACTTCTTCCACATCCATTATTTTTACACCTTTCTCATTTAATGGTTGCTTTTAAAAAAAATTCTTCTTGGTTGTTAGATCCTTAGAAGTTTGAGGTTGCTTATATTTCTTCACAATCTACCTTTTCAAAAGGGCTTTAAAACTATCATCTTTTCAATCCTTACCAAATAATTAGGCTCTCAAGAAAATATCTAGGGAAATCATGTTCTCTTTGCCTCCTCAATTCTTCTATCTTCATGATCATCATATTCCATCTTTTTCTTCTATCATTTACTCTCAAAGTAGTGGGGCAATTTTTTATCCCATACTCTTCATACATGATTTTATGAATGAAAAGCTTTAGGGTATAAAGGAAACCCTCTAGATCATATTCTCTTTCTCTTACGTATCTCATTTTATATGATCTCAAGATTACACAAATTCTCTCAATGCCATCTTTATTGATAACATGGAAGTAACACCATCAAATTTGCATTGTGTGAGAAAAAGAGGATATATTATGCTCCATGAAATAAACAAGATCCATTTGATAAAGTTGTCAAATGACTTCTAAAAATTCAATTCTCAAGGGTACATAATTTGACAATGCATGAGGTGCCACTGTAGTCTCATACAACTTGATTATAATGGTATTTGTATGGAGAAATAAATATTCCTAATTATGTTAAATCCCAAAATGCTTATTTCTCTATGTTGGTATAAGGAAATCAAACACTTATCTTTGGATCCTTTCTCATGGAACTCAAAATTAGCTCATCTTTTTATGCACTAAATACTCTTCAAAAATGACAAATTCAAAATTGGGATAGTTCTTATCCCTCAAATATGTCCAATATAGGACTACTAGGTCATCTCCTTGGTTATATTTCCTTTTGACTTGTAACTTGTCATCCCAAATTTAGCTTCCCTCTACAAGAACATATATGGAAAATTAGGTAAAACCACTTGAAATCAAACTTGCATGGGTTTTCCTTTCCTTTAACAAAACTCTCCTGAATTCTTTCATCTAGGTATCTTGTAAAATAAAATTTTGTATTCTTCAGGGGATCTTGTATTTCTACTCCCATTAAAATCATGTCAATTGACATTTCAAATTGGGCATTATGACCTAGAATTTAGTAGAGGGAATAGTAGGTCTTCACAAAGTAATCTTCATAGGTGTCCAAATTGAAATGTTCTTTGTCCATTTTAGAGATAGGAATTGGTTTTCTATTTGGGCTCTTCCACTTGAATTTGGGGACAAGTACCCTACTACACAAATGATCATAAGTACCATATCCGTCCTCAAGCTTCTTTTAATTAATCTTCACCAATGAAGCTTTACTGAAACCAAACACATCAATAATAGAAACCTTATCTACATCAATAATTGGTTGGCTAGATGGTGACAAAACTACTCTTGAACTCCAATATCATATCTTCACACAATCATACTCATGAAGTTAGCATCTACAAATACATTTGGCACTATGAGCTTTCCCGTGTCAATCTCCCATCATTTATCATAGGGATTTTGGCTTCTCTCTTCCTATAGAAGTGTTGAAATAATTACTATTCCATTTTTAGCACTTTAGCATCCCTAACCCTAGCTAGGTTATATAGTAACCTATCATCTATGCATTTAGTGCCATGAACTAGATGTGACATTATTTTCCCCCTCTAATTATTTTATTAAATCTCCATCAACTTCACAAGGAGGTACTTTCTTACTCATCTTTGCAATCAAATTACTTGTAGACTAGAGTTTTTACATTTTGTGACATAGGGTTTCACATAATTGACTTCAAACACACTTGCAACTTTTGAAACCACATGTAGGGCTTAAACTATAATCCAATTATGAGTAGAATCTTTAAGGAATGAATTTTGAATATGTCCTATGGGGGAGTATTCAGAGTCATTCTATAGCAATTGTATGTTGCATTCATGACTGTGTTTGTGATTGACGTCAACACATTGATCTACTGGAGAATAGCAGAGAAGCAGATAATGTTTGTATTAGTGCACATGGAGAATTGTAGATCAAGCTATATAGAGTTGAGGACTGATTCTATATTGTTTCCTAAGGTTATGTTTAAGATCGCATATGAAAATTTAATTATTCATGAAAACTATGTGTAATTTAGTGGAAACAGTATTCAGACAGTGTTCCTGAGAAGCGATTTGTGATAGCTGGATTATATCTCCTAATCAAGATAGAATCTGGACATACAAAATTGAACAGAGGTTGATGATATTTTGGAGGTGATCTAGATGAGACAACATAGTCAGAGGTCGCATGTGTGAAGAATTATTTAGTTTGGAAGCTAACAATTTTATGTGGTTATGAAATATTATGTAACGTGTAATGATTTATATTTTGTAATGGTTAAGCCTAGTTGGCTGACTCATTTGTAATTATTTGAGTTTGGTATAAAGGAAGGATTGTTTTCCTTGATTGTAAGATGAATTGTGAAATTGGGAAATAAATGTTGATGTTGTAAGAGGATATGCGAATTGATCAGATCTGGTATTGAGATCTAGTGGAACAATTGGTGCGGTTTGGCACGGTCAAAGGAGTGAAGATAAGTTGCTGAGATCAGTAATTGTTGGAATTATTTTGTTTGGATAATATAGAGATCAGTTGGACATTGAGTTTGGTGATGTTTCCCTTGAAGCTGTTTGGACAGTGGGTCCTTCTACCTTCCATAACTCTTAACTGGGTTAGAATATTTTAACAAGGATCAAAGTCTCCTAACATGGACTGATATGTACTGAATGTATTTCATAAGACTCATAACCGAGTCCATCCTCTCACAAGTAATTTTCATATTAGTACATCTTTTGTGGGCATCATTCCCACCAGGGTTTACTCTCTGATCGAGAGGTTCCCTAGTCAACATATCTTGTGTTATTGTGTATGTTTATCTTTCTATGGTTGTTGTTTATATTGGTTACATTGTTCGAATATGATAATGGTATTATAAGTTGTTTTTATCTGATAACCGATTCACCCCCTCTCAGTTATCTTGGTGGTCTTTACTTTCTAATAGATTCATTGTAAAAATATGAGGGACAAGCTTACTTACAAGTGAAAACACGTCTTCTTTGATTCTGTTAGAAGACCCTAATTCTATTTAGAACTAGCTCTAGAGCTTGAAATGACAGGTTTTACTAATTACAAATTATAAAGGTGAATGAAATGGTCCTATTCATGTGATTTATTAGTTTGTAACAATCACTCTTTCTGCATTTGTATACACTTACTGCCTACAATTTTTTTTTTTTATGGTTTGAATGTGCATCATTGATGATGCATGATCACACATAAATAAGAAAACCACACTTACAAGATTTGATTTTGAATTCCTTTTTAAAAATTCAATCTAATCAATTTATGGCAAGTGGGCTTGCTTGGACACATGTCGGGATTGTGTGATGTCGAAGGTATGATTGGATCCTGATGGCTCTAATAGAGTGACAACACAATCCAATGGAAACATGAAAACTTAATATGACATGTATCAACTTGTAACATGCCTATTTGATCTAATGACTTGTGTTGCACTAAAGGTCTAACATGCATGACAATATTTTGGGCTGCGAAGGAGCACTAGTTGTTGATTTTACTTTAAAGAAATAAAAGGTAATCAAGATTTAACCCATCTTCAATTGGATGATCCATATCACATAGGAGCTCTAATAATTCTAACAAGAATCTTGGTTGTGATGTAATACTAATTGTTGATGAGATTCTATGAAAATTCAATGTGGACTTGTGAAGAGTTGCACAAATGTTGATCATGACCTAACATTGATCAAACAACTTGCACTACACCAGAAGGTTGACACATCTTAGGAGTACAACATGGCGATAGTCATCAATCTCATTTAAAGGAACTATGAACTCAAACTTAGGAAGATTTAAATGCTTGGACTTAGTATATATTTGATGACCAAGCCAATGGGTGGCTAGGAGGTGGGGGTCGGTGGAACACCTCACAAAAACCCTTAAAGACAACTTAAAATTTGATAACTGGATGTAACAAGTCAATGATTGATTATAACATAAATGTTTTAAGGCTTAGATAAGGAACGTGAGGAATTAGGTTTAAGGGTTTTGAAGACCTATGAAACATTAGCAAGCTTAAATAGGATTTCCTAAAGGCATTTGGCATGCAAATTCAAGGATTCCACCAGAACACATCTCCAATCTTGAAAATAATAGAAGCATTGTCGATAGCTCTAAGAAGATAATTTTGTGAATTAGGAAAAGAACAAAGCAAGATCTAATATTTATTCTCCTCATTCATATTGACACCAATAGATGATGATTGAGCCACCAACATATTGAATTCTTTTATGTGTTGTAATTTGTCCACCCTCTTTCATTCTCAATGAGAACAATTTCTTCCTTAAGAAAATATTGTTCACTAAAGATTTGGCTTGATACATCTCACCAATTTCCTCCATAACTTGTTTGCAAATTTCCTTTACAATCCACAACATCATATTGAGCAGCTAAACCAGGAACTATAGGTCTGTAAACATTCTCATCAATTGCATCCCACAAATCTTGATCTATTAACAAATCTTTCGATTTCAACTTTCACATATCAAAATTATTTTCAAAATATTTCTCCACCTCTATTCTTCATTACAAAATCACCATTTGAAATTTTTTACAACAAGATCACAAGGTATATATGCATAAGCTCCCCTTCAAATCTAGATTAGTTCAAAAAACCCAACAACCCACAACTAAAACCAAAGGTGATCAACCTCTAATACCATTTGAAAAGGAAGTTAAGGTAGATAAACAACTTTCTACACTAATTTTGAGGGGAGGGTAATCTAAAACTTTTCACATATTTACAACAATTATAGAAAATAAACAAAAACAAAACAAATAACATCTATACCATAACACAATGATTTAAGTCGGGATAACCATTTCGAGAGAAAAACTCCACACTTCAAAATTAACCTAATATATTATTGAAAAAATAATAATAGAATATAATATACACGCATAACAAGTCTCTCATAGAAGTATCACCAAATAAAAATATGAAGGTAACTCAACAAATATAACTCTTACATACATCTCCATGTTATTGACATAATTACACCATAGGCGTTTCCCTACGAAAGGGTTCAAAAAAAAAAAACCATCTGACGGTGGGAAATATTCTAGACTCAATGACTACCATTGAAGTCATCTGAGTCGTGCATCAATTCTATATGAGATGGATTTAATATCTATGGCCTGGAGCTAATTGGAATTGATTGACGATTGAGACCCGCACGCAAACCAACCAACATAATGAATCCAGCTAGATCTGGACAGTGGCTACTTATTCACTTATAACCACCATCCTTGATCTATCTACATTTATTTCACCCATCTAAATCATTCAATTCTTCAATAGCATGATAAGTTAAAATTCCACAGTCATCGAATAGATAAATATCGTGGGCCTAGCTATGCAAAAGACAATCATATCACATTAATGAATTCAGCGACATTAGCCTACATGAGTGTAAATGTCCTGTAAATATCACCTCACTTCATTGTCACCTCTGCTTTGTCACTTATCCTACAGTTATTGCATTTTCTAGAACCCTCTCTACATTGTCGCCCTCTTGTTCTATAAATAAAAAAACTCTATGAGTATTTAATACCTCAATACTGCAAAGGAACTCACAACGCACAACAACAATTCTTATAACTAAATACTGGAAGGGAACTCACAACAACAACAGCAATTGAAGTTTGGTTGATAAACATACGGTACTTTTTTCTAGCCTTTTTCCCTCATCCATATTTATTTGTAGAAAGTATATTTCAGTTTAAGATCTTAGTTCTCTTTATGTAAATATATACTGTGGTCAAGTATTTCAGTTCATTCCTCCTAATTTTGTTTATTTGTCTTAGAATTAACATAGAATAAATATCAGAAATTTATTAAAAAATGATAGATCTCACTTTTACCTGCTTGTGCGCACTGAGCATTCGTCTGCTGGTAATTTATTTGAAAATGTTCTAGCATGGTATTTTTGCAATTGTTCTCACTGTGAGAAACTCTATTATAATAATTCAACACGGAAATCTGTCAATTAATAAAATGATTAACAAAAGAACTCTGATAAGTATGAAGCTTCGTTAGTGCCAGAGTGGCAATCAGTGGTCTAAACCAATATTATAGATCAATAGCAGCACAGACAGATGTCGTCAGTATATTGAGTGTCAAAGCATCTGAAACAAGGCCTATAATGAATACTGATGCCTAGTGGTATATCGTCTTTATCAGATTTGATATGATTAGGCTGTTATTATCTCCTAGCCATACAAAGGTATTATATGGGTTATCTCTACTTGGAAAAGTTAAAGACAAAGCGTCTTAAAATTCATTCCATAGTTCAGACAGAGCTAACTATCATTTATGTAAATTTTTGTTTTTGCGAGAAATCCAAATATGTTGGAGCCAAACAAAATTACCACCTCAACGCCCAAGCTAGCTGCTAAGGGTTAATTAAATGGAAATAAATTTAAGATTGAGCACCACTAAATCAAATTCTAACTAAATGTACCATCTATGCAAAAATTTGTAAGGGCCTTTTTAAAATATTTTATTGAGAGAAATGCAAACAATGTTATAACTTGTACAAGTCATAGTCGTTAATGTTGAAAAGTGGTTGTTTTGGAATAAATTCATACTCCACAAATTGGTTTTTAGTTTGGTTAGTGGATGAAAATCTACAAGGAAAATGATATGGATAAAACACTCACATCAGAATTTGTATTGAAACAATACAAATCTGTGCAGACTTGGGGACGTGGTTTGAACTGGAGGAGCTCAATCTCATGGTGATGGCACAGCTCAAAAATTTACTTAATCTCTCCACTCCATAAGAAACTTTTACTGAAAATGTCACCACAGGAAACCCTAACTCAAACATCTCAATAGGAAATTGTATTTAGTTTGTCTAACCAAAAATAATCCTCTCTTTGATATACGTGTCATTTTTTTAGGACCAAAGGGAAAAATAAACAAAATAAATTATTGACTGGTGCATATCCTTTATCCCTACAAGATTTGAACTTGTACCTCTTTTCAAAGATTACATTCTTCATCAATAAACCAATGAAATTAAACACTTTGGAAGAACTGTGAACTATCTCACCTGAGTACCTTTTTGCACTGAAAAGGGGTCTCAAAATTTCTATCATGAAATTTCCTTAGATGGTGCATACAGTGGGTTTTAGAATCTGCAATAAGACGAGGAGTAGAAATCAATCCCAAAATAGAAAACACATTTGACAGAAATTGAAATGAAAATATGTTATTTTGTGAAATTTTCCCAAATTAAAATCTCACTTGACCCAAAAATGTATGAAGCTAAAGCTCCTCAGCTAAAAAACTTCACAGCTCCAGATTTTTAGCCCAAAATTTATGTTACAATGCTTTCAGTTTCATCTCGATGAAAGTCGTTTAGTTCATTTCCAAGCAAAAATATAACTCCTTACAACTCTGCCACAATAATAGAAATATTTTTACCTGCCCTTTGTTAGTACAATGCGGATCCCCTATATCCAGGGTTGGGTATTTCACTAGGCTCGCTGGAATAATTAGATTTTGCAAAATTTTATATCACAAGTTTTATGATGGTAAATGATTACTAGGTGGTATTTGTTGCAAAGGGAACAAGCCACGCTAATATTTTCTCCATCTGTGCTTTAATCTCAGCAATGGTAAGTTGTAGACAGGATTCAGAAAACTAAACTTTAGATAGTTACAGCTTCAAGAAAAGAGTAAATGGGCTATCACTGCTCAAGAAAAGCCAAGCACCTGCTCTTGTGTAATAACTAAAATGCTAATAAATACTTCTAAGGTCTTATGTGCACATGTCTCACCTGCATGCTAGAAAAAAACCCTAAATACCAGTTGTACCCACAATGATGCTGGTAAAGCTGGAGAATTTTGTAGACGGTGTTTTTCCCACACATGCCTCTAGAGCAGTTCTCAGTAGTGGTGGAGAGCTTTCTAGCTATCCGCAGTGCCAATCAGATGCAGACATAACAATTTATACAGTCTAAACTACGTTCTTATTTCATGTAAAGAACGTGATAAGGAGTAATTTTATTAAGAAGACTATATTTAAGACAATGATAATTTAGCCAAATCACTGGCAATAGTAAAAAGGACCGGATTTAAAATATTTTGGAACCAATTTCAAGAGTGCAAGAGCTCTGGAACATCGATTAGGAATTTGATATCAAGTATTGGAAGTGTTAATAACCCCCCTTTTTGTGACCACAAAAGTCTTACTGACCCAACTGATCTCTTCATTGGCGAGAAGGATATTGATGCTCCAAAGATTTATCTTAATTTCTGGGCAACTAAAAGATAAGAGATGCAATAAATATCTAAATAAAAATACATCTATCAAGTCATTACAATTTATACAATCACTTGCCATAGTTTATCCTGGGCAACTATGGAACATAAACAATCCGAACATAATATCTAAAATAAAAACTGAGCATAACTATGGTCTATGTAGTAGAATAATTTATTTTCTCGGTAACTTCAAAGACGTCTCATCTCCTTACCCAATCACATTTTATTTAATAGAATCTAACTTTAGAAATTTGACTCTAAATGTCTTTGATTTCAAATATTGAATAAACTTCAAAATTGTAATTTACAATATTAAACTCAATTGCAAAATTTATTATATCATAACTTATCTATTGTTTTAAAACAATTACTGTTATTACTATAGTTCTAATTACCATCAAATGACACTTTCTTTATCATCTTAAATTGTCTCCAAAATATTTTTATTAAAAAGGTTCTTGCATCTGTATTTTCTTCCATAAATCTAATCTAGATCTTTTGCACATGCATAATCCTTTGGAAACAATGTCAATATTGGCCGACCAGTTTAATGTTTTTAATGAATTTCATTGTGCTTAGACAGGACTCGCTTTTTAAAACTGCTTTAAAAGTTTCCTGATGATGAAGATATTTCCTTGCATTATTATTATTTTATTTCCTTGTAACTTGCTTTCTAGGAAAACATTATTTATGATTATTTTTCTATTCATTTGCAAATTTTACAATAGATAATCTGAGGGCCGTCATGTATGTGAAAGTTGTTATGCTAGATAGCATCCCAATTGTAGTAGAATAACTTCTTTTCTCGGTAACTTCACAGACGCCTCAGCTCCTTACCCAAAACTAAAACCGCCGTCTCAAAAAAGTAATAGAAAAATCTTTTTTTTCTATTGTAATGGCAAATTTTGATATAATCTATTTTCTATTGAGTCTTATGTTTATCTTCATCGAATGTTCCAAATAGAATTAAGGAGATTTAAACAAATAAACCTAAGTGTCGTCTTGGTAAGTTATGCTCACTTTGTTGTTTAGATGTTTTCTACATATATGGCTATTCTCTTCCTTTTGTAGTATTTAAAATAATTATTAGATGGTTTCAATATTTAAAGTTCTTTTTGACAATTTTATTAGTGGATGTGAAGTAAAACATAAGAACATTCATTTGAATTGAGAGGTTAAATTTGGTTTAAAAAAATTATATAAGAGATAGTCATGGAAAATAAGTTTAGTCTTTCATGTGTACCTTTCTTTATCACTTATTTTTTTTACACATTATTATAATACACTTACATTTCATCACATATATATTTTTTTATATTTTAATATATTAATTTTAATCATATATTACTTACACTTATATCCACATTTTTCATGTGTTCTGATAGCCACTTTTATTTGACCATTTCAAGTTGTGATAAAAGATAATGTCAAATATTATAATTAATGATGATATTAAAATAAATTTGTGTAACTATTATTTTTTCCTTATTATATTGTCATTATTATATCAGAATATTATAACTAATATTATTTATTAGTATATTATCTTCCATAAAAATTTCTATTATTATTATTATATTTTGCTATCTTTATACTTTATATTTTTTATTTATAGGTTTAAAATTTAATCTATAACAATATTATAATTAGTATTTTTATTTTTATCGCAACATTAATATTTTTTTGCTCAATAATAAATATCTTTATTAGAAATATGAAAATAGCATTTACATAGAGGCATTAAGCCAATAAAATTTTAACAGTCCCTAAACCACCTTCAAAATTCTAATAAAGATACTTATTACTGAGCAAATAATAGTTATAATATTTATTATCTTATTATATTATTTTAATAATATATTACAAAAATAATAAGTATAATATCTATTATCTTATTATATATATATTTATAATATATTTAGTATTTCTATTGCTACTATGTATTATATTAGATGTAAAATATATAAAGTAAAAAAAATAAACTATAGTGAAAAAGTATTATAAAATAATAGACTATATATAATGTCATAGAAAATAAATAAATAAATGGTGATTGGGTAGAGAGTATAGCGAACGAGGAAGATGATATGTTATTAGACGGTACTAACAAACAAAGAAAATTAGAATTAAAGGTGAGCTCAAACCATGAGCATCCATGAGATTGAATTATGGAAACTTAGGGTAAATAAAGAAAACAAAAAAGATAGGAACCTCATTTGTTCCTAATTCAAATGTTTAATTTCATTCGTGCCTCTCTAATAAACTTGCTTTTCCATATTAAGTACAACTAACATTCTCAATTATTATGTTATAAATTTAGCCTCTCTGAAATATATACTATAGTTATATTGTTATATATTAAATAAAAAAAATATTTAAATATTGTTAATTATTTATATTTATTAGATAAACTTATATTAGATATATTTAATATATATACGTCTAGGTTTTGAATTTTTTTTCTCAACATTGATATTCTTCTTTAATATGTTTACGTATTCTTTGCCTTAATACTTATACAACTTTTATATTCATTGGTTTCAAGAGATGACAACAAATGCAAACACCCCTGAAATCATTCAGGTCTTCAGTGGAGATTCAAATGAAAGTATTAGCAGTCTCGTAGTTGTAGTAGAATCAACCACTAAACTTGCAGTTTCATGTTGTTCTATTAATAATCCAAAATACCTTGAAAGCAGTGTCTAGAGTCTTTCTTTGATTCTTTTGACCACCTACCATGATATTGTGCACAACTTCAAACTTGGATGCAATATTTTGTTCGTTGTCAAAGAAATGGACATCGTAGAGCTTTTGAATAGTTGTAGTAAAATTGAGGGGTTGTGCACTTTCATCAAAGAAATATATTACGACCAATACTATGAAAACAGTGCATCACCCTCCATTATTCATGCATATGAGATGGATTTGAATAATCTGTGATCATTCCTCTTGTTTTCCTACTATATAACACAAGAACAACAACCTATATATATTATCTAATGTAAGTCACAATGCTTCAATTTTCACAATATGTAACCTATCTATAAGCATGGATGTAAATTTTGAGTACAATAAATAAATAAATAAACTCTATTGTATTTAGAGTTTCCTCAAAGAATGTATTTGCGCTTGGGTTGACTATTGTTACATTAGGTTGTTTACATAAAAAGTTTGTTATCATATGAAATCTTCCAACATAACAAAATGACTTTATATTGTTGTAACAAACTAATTTAATCTATACAAAACAAAAAAACATTGCCAAATTATTTAACAATGTGTTATGTTTTATTCAAAAAATTATATTTCTACACAACCTAACCAAACAAGTTACAAAAATGTATTTTGAAACAACCTAACCAAATAATCTAAAATTACTTACAGGTTTCTCGAGTCCTCCAACTTTTTTCCTTCACAATGGCAATTTTAACAACAGGCGCACTTGCAAAACTCCTAGCGGGAACATATATTAATGATCCATACTTGCAAGTTACATCTATAAACTCTATTCAACAACCTCATTTTGCAACAACCAAATACCAAGTCGAACTCTCAGATGGTACACACACCCATTCTTCTCTACTTTCTAAAAAATTTAAGGATCTTGTCATTGAAGAAGCTTTAAAGAGGGGCTCTATTATTTTCCTAAAGGAATATTCTTGCAAGATGCTTCACAATTTCACGTACGTTCTTTCTTGCTCCTTACCATATTGAGTCCTTATTTTTCCACCAACGTCTCCTAGCTAAATTATCCAACTCAGTTCTTTGCAGGGTACTCTTGCTTGATAAATTTGAAATACATTCGAACAACTCAACAATAGTTGGATCTCCAATTCCACTCCTCCAAGCTACTGACTACCTTCAACCTTTGACACCTGGAGATGCAATAGGGTCTTCGTAAACTACAAAGTTTTGTGTACAAAACATGGCTCCTTTCCAACCAGTCCCCATAAAATCATTAAATCCATACCACAAGCATTGGTCCATTGAGGGAAGAGCCTTAGAGAAAACAAAGATCCACAAATACAAAAATGCTTTCCATGGTGGGAAAGTTTTTGGCTTTGAATTCATTGACAAAGATAGCTCTAAAATCCATGTCTCTTGTTTTAATGAACAAGTCGATCAGTTCTATGATATAATTCAACCTAGTTGTCTATAGAAAATCTCTAGCGGTCGCATCAAAGTAAGCAATACAAAATATAGCAGTTCTACAAACCCATATGAAGTAGATCTCATAAACTCATCGATAATATCCCCTTCCACATGCCCAGATTCTACAATACCTAAGCATAGCTACTATTTCAAGAGCATAGATTCACTAGATACATTTCCCCTAAACTCTCTTGTAGATGTCATTGGTATACTTGTATTATTTACTCCTTCATCAACCATACAGAAAAGAGATGGCAGCAAGACAAAGAAATGTACAACGACAATCAAAGATATGTCAAATTATACCATTGACATTACACTTTGGGGCCACCAATCTGAAATTGAAGGTAATAAAATCATGGATATGTTTGTACAACAAACCCCAGTTATTATTTTGTTCAAAGTTGCACGTCTAGTATCATGGAATGGAAATAAATTAGATAGCACCTTTTCAACCTCTGTTGTAATCAATCCAAATTTTTCAGAAGCATCTGCATTACAAATATGGTATACATCTATAGGAAAAGACCATCCTTTTTTACCCTTGTCCAAAGGCAATGTTTTCCCACATAGCTTTGTAAATCCAATTGATATTTGTACTATTACCAATCAAAGGTTTCCCACTTCATAGTCTGTTTGTGTTAAGGCAACTATTACAAAGTTGCACTTGGATAATTTTTACTACCTTTCTTGTCCGCTAATCATGGACAACAAAAAATGTTAAAAAAATTTTGTTCATTCTTCAACCAACAAATTATGGTGCCCCAAATGTTCTACCGAACTCTCTAATTGTGCTTACAGCTACATCCTCAAAATTGACTTGGAAGATGAAACAAGAGAATTAATTAAAGTTACTGCATTTGAAGGACCATCAACTAAATTTTTAGGGGTGCCTGCAAAAGACTTTCAACTACTACTAGCTGAGCTTGATCCCGCAAAAATAATCTTGGAGAATGTTATCAATTGCCAATTTCTCTTTGAACTTAGCATCAAAATTAATCATTTTGGAGGAGAAGAGACGCAGAGCATAATTTTTACAACACTTAAGGTTGCATAAAATAGACAATTGAACCTCATTATGTACAATTACATTAATGTATATAAA
This sequence comes from Chamaecyparis obtusa, assembly GCA_027943335.1. NCBI lineage: Eukaryota > Viridiplantae > Streptophyta > Pinopsida > Cupressales > Cupressaceae > Chamaecyparis > Chamaecyparis obtusa. The sequence goes on along the minus strand of BSBK01002297.1, from coordinate 222,497 downwards.
AGTTGCTACTACTATGCTATGTTCACTTTTTTCCCACAAACTTCAAGATAATACTCTACAATACATGTCCCTTTTGCTATTGGAAAACTCCCAATTTTTCCTACTCGATATGTCAAAACATGTTGGATACATTTATTATCAACTTTTCTAAAATGTTAGAAAATATTTATATACAAAAAAAAATCCATTCTCCTCTTTATCTTTATTCATACAATCATTTTTCACATAATAACATTTAGTTTGCATTTATAATGTTACTCCAAAAAAAGAGTACTTGCACATGTAATTCCAAATAGAATTGCCAACAAAAAATGTATTGATTTTATATGTTTCAACAAAAGCCTATCAACAGTTGTCTATTTCCTATATGTAATAAATAATAAGAAACACAAATTCATATCAATAGTTATTATTTGCATGATTCAACCTATGAGCCTTTTCGTAGTTGCCTATTTTCTTGATCTCTCTCTTTCTATGCTACATATTCATGTCTTCTAGTTTCAAAAACACTAATTGCAAATCTATATCGCATCTCCCTTATTTAGATATATATCTATATATGGATGTACAAAATGATAATGCTCAAGAAAAAAAATTAGGCTAATCAAAAGCGGTGCGCAAGGTACCAAGCAACAAAGGACAGTAGCAACAAAAAAAGATGAGACAATCGTCAAAATCTAGCAGTTGAACCATACATCCCCATAGTTCCTACATTGCCTATACCAAACCATCTACAAGAAAGTTTGCCTCAAATTGAAAGAACTACTCAGTTCATCCCACCTACCCAACCAAATACTCCCCATTTCTCTCAAAACTACTACACAGCTAAAGGCAATTTTTGTTGCAAGCTGGATAACCTTTCCAAAAATTTAACTTGTTTAATTTGCATGGAAAAATACCCAGGAATAAAAAATAAGTAATCAAATGGTTTGACCACTTGTTATAGATGTTCATTGGAAAGAAATGGAAAACAATTTTCCAAATGAAATAATATGGACCCTGGTGTGCAACCTAAATGTTTACAGAATCTGACTCAAATCAAGGAGATACTAATTGCAAGGATAAGCCCTATCCTACAAGTTACTTATGCAAGAGGTGGATAACTAAAATACAGTGGCCACACTATATGTTTTCCTCAAGATATTTCTATGATTGCATCTTTCTTGCCAAGGTGAATAGATGTCTTGGACATAATTCTAGTGAACAAAGAAAACATTGGGCATCAGCAATACAAATTCTATGTTAGTAGAAGTCATGTATTTGAAGCATTAAAATATAAAATTTGCAACAATCCATATTACAAAGATGTGTAGGTAGATGAATCTACATTATCATCTTTGTCGCTTCATTCCATTGATATTTCAAACTTGTTATACTCAACTACTTCAACAAGTGATCCTATAGAAATATCCACTGACAAAAGTGAAGTTACAGAAGAAGGCACATTGGAAGAAAATGTGCATGCAACTTCATTTTTTCCAAACCTACCAAATGCACGCAGGGAGATGGAAGAAGTACGATCTTTTCTACAACTAGGTGAAGGACGAGCAACTCAATCCATACAATGGCCACCCATTTTGTCATCACCAATCAATGAATACATAACAGAAGGGTTGTTTGCAATGGTGTTCCCAACTTTGTTCCCAAAGGGAGAAGCCACATTTAAACAACAACGTATAAAGGATATCAAACTACATGAATATGCTCACCATCTCTTGCAATACCATGATAATAGGTTTGGCCAACACCCATGATTTAGATACTTGTTATTGAATATCCTTCTATGACATCGAAGCCGAGCCACATCATCTGTCTTTGTTCATAAACAACTTGATGGTTCTATGCTAGCAACAATTGCTGACTTACACCAAAGATTAAAGGACTTACCTAATGACAAACTTGTTGAGCAACTGATGCAATTTGGCTCATCAATTCGTGGGACATGATCATTATGGAATCAACGTAGAGGAGAGCTTATTGACATGGTTGTTCAAATTGGTTGTCCAACTTTGTTCTTTACCCTAAGTGCAACAGATACAAAATGGCCAAACTTTCACAATGACATGACATCCACCACACCAACAAACCCCACTACAAAAACCAGATGGAGAATTCAAAATATAATACAAAATCCACACCTTGCAACACTCTACATGCATCATAGATTTACAACATTTCATGAGGAGGTACTAGACAAGCTTCTTGGTGCAATAGATCATTGGTATAGGTATATCTATTGCTCCCTCCCACTCAAATTATCTATTAAAACATATTTTTTTCTAAAAAAATATAAGACCTTTCAGGTATGAATGGCAACACAAAGGCTCAACTCATATCCATGGTTTCATCTAGCTATGTAAAGCACCAAACATTGGTCAATTACAATGGGATGATACTCAATCCATACAAAATTCACTTGACTTCATCGATACATATGTATCTGCTTAGAACCCAAAAAGTATTCAATTGAGAGAAGAAAAAAATCGAACTCCTTTTGATGACCCCTATTTGATGGATACTAGTATGATTAGTTTGGCTAATCCTGTGATGGACTATAGTGAATTGGTAAACCGTGTGCAATGACACACAAAATGCTCTCTCCAAACATGCCTAAAAATGAAAGGCCCTATTGTTGTGTGTGATTATAAATCCCCTTGGAGTACACAAGAAATTTCAAATCTTTGTATCGTTGTTAATGGCCAACCTACCCACACCCCTGCTCGTAATGATGACCGCTTAAACCTTCACAACCCACAAATACTATCCATTTGGAGGGCCAACATATATTTCTATCCCATCCTCTCCATTGATGTTGTCCTCAAATACATTGCAAAATATGCAGCAAAGTCAGAGAGAAAATCTGAAACATACAATGCCATGTTGTCTCACATTTCATTAAAATTTGACTCTCAAAAACCTACCCCAATCACTTTTCACATAATGCTTCTTGAAAACATTGTTGACCGTGACATTGGCACCCAATAAACCTACCACCTCCTTCTCAAGCTACCACTTTCCCTATCTAGCGAGATATTTGTATCTTTAAATGTCAACCAAAAAAATATCCAACATGTACCAATTGCACCCAATACAACTGTTAGGAATGGGAACACTGAGAGGGGGGGTGAATCAGTGCTCACTGTAATTTAACTTTTCACTTTAATCTTTATACTAAACTTAAATGCTTAAGTACTGAAATAAACATGAAACATGAAATCAACACATGACACCAATATGGTTACGGGGAAACCCAAATAGGTAAAAACCCCGGTGGGAATTGACACCCACTAATATTCTGCACTAGTGTTTTGTGATCCTTGTTAGAAGATCTTTAACCTTGTTAGGAGTTGCTTTACAATGATTTTAGTATTGTAGACCTTGTCAAGGGTCAGACCCTATTCGGAATCTTTTACAATAGTCCCTATTAGGGGAGTGGACGCACTATCCTAGAACTCACTACTCAAGTGGTGAAGGCTACAACCTTTTGATCTTAGATACACACTATATCTGTAGAATGAACTGTCATTGTGACACTGCTTGTCCGATCAGTTCCTTTGATGCGCTGATGCTTTGACCTCTATCAAAGCTCTAATACATCTTCTAGTGGCTTCGCACACTTCTTCTCTACTTCTTATAACTCTCTATCAAATTCCATACCGAATACAATGGGCGCACCTTATATTTATATGCGCATACAAAATAAACAACTAGGTTGGCCCTTAAACTAATTACATACAATGCTTCCAAATGAATTGGCTTAAGCATGCTTACAAATAAACAAGTCTACATGTCGGCAACCTAAATACAATAGGCACATAGCCTTTACAACATTACATTATATCCACAAACCAAAATACTAACTATCAACTTCATGCTCTGTTCTTCTCTGGCACTCACTGGCTGTGCAACTTCAACTGACTGTAACTTTCTCATCCTTGCACATCTGATCATGCACTCATAGACTAAGCATGAATATAGTCTAACCTACTTAACTTCTAGGTTTCATACCATAATTCCTTCGTACGCACATGCGCTGATGCTCTGAGCTGCAGGAACTCTGTACACTGACCAGTCTTCAACACTTAACTGATTTATGATCTTCTCTACAAGTGCGCTGACTCTAAACTGCTATATGACTTTGTTGCCATAATGAAAACACTATATCAAGTCATATACATCAATATAGACAACTTTCCAATAATCTTCCCCTTTGTCATTGATGGCAACAAAGGAATATGGCAAAGTTGCTAACTGTCCTTAATACAAAAACTTTTGTTCTTCTATACATATACTTATATCCCCCTATACATATTGTGATCCATATTCATATAAACAACTCTCCTTTTGACATTAATGACAAAGGTGTTACAAAAATTGTATCTATACATACTCACTGAGGGAAAAAATCTAGATATGCAATCTTTAGGTTCTAGATCTCCCTCTTCCAAAATGTGATCAAAGAGTTGACTATCTGGAGATGGGCGCATAATGCATACTGAAGCTTCTCCATCTTCTTCAAATCTATGGAAGGACCTTGATCATATGTCACCATAGTGGCATCAATCTCCTTGATGTTCTGGTTTAGGATGTCTAATGAGGGTGCAAGAGCATTCCTTAATTGAGTCTGTCTAGCCCTTAACTTTGTCATCTCCTTTTTTTCCTTCTCAATTTTGTCTATCTGACTTTGGTAGACATTATTTCACATGTTCACATCTATGGATGTGTCTTTCACTGAACTCTTTACTTACTCAATCATAGCTTCTGCCTCTTTTATTTTCTTGAAATGAGCATCAGTAAGCTTATCTTGATCCATGCATTCTGCAATGATTTTTCTTCCTTGATCTGCAAATTCTTTCAAGGATGCTTGACCAGTCTTGAGGGAACTGAGGTCAAGTGCAAATTTTTTCACCAATTTAGTCAATCTTTTCTTTAGATACTTTTCTTCTGCAACTAGGGATGCAGATTCTTCAAGGCTTGAGAAATTGCTTTTGAAATGTGAGATGACTATACTCACATCATCAACCAAGTGTATCTTTGACACTTTCTTATCTTTTGGCAATAGATTGTTCAACATGTTTACTGATTCTACCAGGAGGGGATTCCTCATTACTTGCTTTTCTTTGGCTTTCTCCATAGCTAAGACGCTAAACTTAATTAGGTCTTCTTCTCTCCATGGGTCCAAACTGGATGTGTTAGGTGTCAAACTTGACAACAATGCTGTTGAAGGAGTGATGGGAGTGTTGTTCAACACTCTTTGCTCTATTGACAGTTCATCCTTTTTCTCACTTTCCTTTACCTTTTCTTCTTCTTTCTTTTCTTCCTCTTTTTCTATTTCTTTTTCTTGTTCTTTTCCTTCTTCTTTTTCTATTTTTTCTTTTTATATTTCTTTTTCTTCCATCTTTTCTACTTCTTTTTCATCATCAATCAATGCTTCTTCTTGATGAGTGGGCGGTGTGTTGTTGCATAACATTTCAGCTTCTTGTGTGCTCACAAAAGCTTCTTCAAACTTATCTAAGTCAGTGTTAGTGGCTGCCATGGCTATCTCAACATTATCAATGATAATGGTGATGTCCTTGAGTGACTCTATTATGGGCGCAAACTTATCAAACTCTGTTTGTGCTTCAACTGCAGGCACTGAATCCTGAGGAACTGTAGATTGTATCTTGATGGTCTCCACTATTTTGTCTTGCTCACTAGGTGCTTGAGTGATGGGCGCAGACTTAGGTTTCATGTGCTGCTCTAAGAATACCTTCTCAAAGGCCTTCTCTATTTCCTTAGAAATTAGCTCATAGTCTTTATTCATGAGGTGTAGTGTTATCATCTTTGTCCTTAAATGCGGCTTCACCAAATCCAATAGCATTGACTTTTCTTCAACATAACATACTGGAAGAGTGGAATCAAGTGTTTGTTCCCTTATTTTGAAGTCTTCTTCAGTGGCTTGTCTCTTCAAGGTATCCATAATCTCCCATACCTTATCTGGGATAGCTATCTTCAATTCAAGAACTGTCTTCTTGAACTTTATCATGTGTTTGATTAGCATCTCATGAATCTTTGACTTATCAATTTCATGATATTTTTCATAGAACTTGGCTATCTGATCTAGCCTTCCTTCATCTACAACTCTAGTCCTTAACACTTGAAGACTAGGTATGAATCCTACTTTCGAAGGTGACTGCACATTTTTTAATTTACTTCTTGTGGCTACACTTATAGCTGAAGGATGGTTTGTGGAAAAAAAATTTCTCCTCTTGGGCATCTTAGGACATGCATCTGTGGATTCAATATCAACTGTAGTAGTGGGCGCAGGACTAATATCATCAGTTTTACCCTATTTATCCTTTGGATCATCAGTCTTCTCAATCTTTACCTTTTTCATCTTAGGATCATCAGACTTAGCTTCCTCTGTAGATGCGCTCTCAATTTCCAAAGTAATCTTTTCTTCCCTTGCTTTGTCTAGGTCTGCTTGTGTTACTCCATGAATTCTAAGTATCTTAGATGTGATCTTAGAGGCTTTCCTCTTAGTTGTTGTGCTATTTAGTTTTGCATCTATTTCTCTTGTCTTCTCCGCATAAGTTCCCCACCTAGGTTCATTAGGATCTTTAGGGGCTGATAGTAGAACCTGTGCATATGCTTCAAGGACCTGTTCCTCTACCTCATAACCAAGTGGATGAATCCACTTAGTTCTTGGCTCAACAGCTTCCATACAAGTTGTGTCTGTCTCTACCATAAAGCAAATAGTATCCTTATACCTTTCAACAATGTTTTATGGAATTCTATACCTCATTTGCATCTTGACTCTGAAGGTCTTCAATTCCAATGTTATATAATCTCTCAATGTGCTTTTAGTGGATTCTTTGTTGGATATCTGTGGCATGGTTGGAATGGACTTGTCCAAATACAAATCTGATATCTTCCCAACTATATGAAGGTACATGTAAATGATCAATGACCCAAAAATGAATATCTTGGTTTTGTCATGCTTGATTGCCTTGATGTTATCAATCAATTGTGCACGTAAGATCTCACACAAGTGGAACTTTTCATCTTCCCTCACAAGTCTAATGGTTGCTAGAATTGTGCCCGTAGACACACTATTCACCCTACTGGTGTGATGGAACCTGTATCCAAGTATCATAGACATCAATTTGATGTCAGCTTGTTCAATAGGCTCAATTGTCATTCCACACCTATCACTCCTTGAATTACAAGTTTTCTCAACCATTTTCCTGACATCCTTACCCATAGGAAGGATGGTGCCTATCCTAGAAAGGCTTGTCATCTCATGTATTAGGTCACTGGTAATTATGACCAGCACATCACCTATCCAAAATAGGTCATCATGAATTCTACTCAATAGTATCTTAATCCATTTAGTCTCATAAAATTTATATGTCGTAGCATACTCAACTATTGGGTGATCATTCCACTTAACATATTCATCCATGAATGTTTTATCTAGTTTCAACATGGTATCCATGTGCACCCTTAACCTATCCAACCCAACTAGTTCTTTCTTGCAGTAGATGTAAGCCCTAATGTCTTCCACATGCATAACACCCATAGGCATGCAAAAGAATCCTCCCTCCAAATCATCTAGGGTTGACTTAAATAGATGTTTCTTAAATACATATCTCTTCTTCTCGGCAACATCAAAAACTATGGGAGTGGCCATGACTTACTTGTTTAATCACTTTCCAACTGTACTCTAAGATGATTCAAAGAATTCTGAATCGGCGCATCGAACTAGGATTTTTGCAACCGACCAAATGCAATGTCAATTACTGCAAATCATTGATAGATCAATCTCCAAGTCTTCACAACAAATTCTAAGGCTCTTTCTACTCTCCTATCACTCTGAATTTGAATGCAATGAGCAATCAGACAACTTTCTGTGTACTTAAAGTGAAAATTCCTCCATTAATGCTTGCCACATAAACCAGGTTGTCACTTAAACATTTCTAACTTGAGTTCTGCTAACAATTAGTATGTGCACTCTTGCACAAAGGTTTCTTTATACTGCAAAAGCTTAAGTCCAAAGGCACATACTCTGAGAGTGAGTATACCAGCCACGCAGGGGTCTAGAGCTAAATTAGCTCCCCCTATGACCTTGAGGGCCATTCATCTAGATGTAGAGGGTGCATCCACTGCGGATGCATCCAATACATTCTCATCAGTCTTGTCCTTCTTTTTCTAAGACCAAATCAAGCTCGCATCATCTGAGGCTTTGAAAAAGTTAACTTCTCCTTCTGGATCCAAAACTGGTTCTTCGACCTTTTTAGGGCTTTCCTGACCTTGCATCCTTGATCGAAAGAACTTTGAGATATGTCTAGCCTTGTTACAAGAGTGAAAAATGACTGGAGGTCTTATATTCCTCGACACATTGACATGAGTCACCATTTTACACTGTCTAGCTGAGTGACCATTATAGTTACATATCTGGCATGTAACATTCTGAGAACTTCTTACATTTGTCTGATTCTGATTTCTCTGATCATGTTGAATCCTATTCTTCTTACTAGTCTTGCAATTCATAGCTCTATGACCAAATTTATTGCATGAATAACAGTAATCATTAAAAGGTCTTACCTTTGTACTGTTCCTCGCAATGTGTCCATGCTTGTTACAATAAAAACAAGTGCGGTCTATAGGCTTGCGCTCATTCTTAGGTGGTTCACCATTATCTTTGGTTTGATCTTCAATCTCCTTAGCATCAGTAGAGTCCTTTTGTGAATCCTTTCTTGCTCGCATGTTGTCAATCTGATTTTGTGCTTCATTGTATTCAATACAGCTAGTGTCTCCTTTGGCTCTCCTTGCATACAACTAAGATTCTATCAAATTAGAACTGGTGTGAAATTTGTCAATATGATTATTTTCTTCTCTCAATTCAGACTCCAAGATTTCTTTGCTATTCCTTAGCTCCAAGATTTCCATGTTTTCTTTCCTTAGTTCTTCATTGAGTTGAAGGTTCTCTTTGATCTATTCATCATAAACATCTTGATTGTTAGTTAGTTTATCATCAAACTCTTCAAGTTGTTCCTTTAAGGATTTATTTTCTTCATTCAGCTTCTTGACCATTGTCCCTAGATCATTGGTAGAGCATTCTTTCAAATCTTTCCTTAGCCTTTTTATAACTAATTGAGCATCACTGAGTTTATCCCTTAGTTCTTCAATTTCTCTTTCAAACTTGTCCAGGTCTTCAAGAGCAGCTTCAAGATTTCTTTTCAGATGTTTCATTTCAGCTTTGTCCATGATCTCCTCAAGTTGTTAAACTTTTTTGTTGAGGACCAGAGCTCTGATACCAATTGTTAGGAATGGGAACACTAAGGGGGGAAGGGGGGTGAATCAATGTTCACTGTAATTTAACTTTTCACTTTAATCTTTATACTGAACTTAAATGCCTAAGTACTAAAATAAATATTCACATAAACATGAAACATAAAATCAACACATGACACCAATATGGTTACAGGGAAACCCAAATAGGTAAAAACCCCGGTGGGAATTGACACCCACTAATATTTTGCACTAGTGTTTTGTGATCCTTGTTAGAATATCCTTAACCCTGTTAAGAGTTGCTTTACAATGCTTTTAGTACAGTAGACCTTGTCAAGGGTCAGACCCTGTTAGGAGTCTTTCACAATAGTCCCTGTTAGGGGAGTGGATGCATTGTCCTAGAGCTCACTTCTCAAGTGGTGAAGGCTACAACCTTCTGATCTTAGATACACACTATATCTGCGGGATGAACTGTCACTGTGACACTACTTGTCAGATCAGTTCCTTTGATGCACTGATGCTTTGACCTCTAGCAAAGATCTAATACATCTTCTAGTGTCTTTGCACACTTCTAATCTACTTCTTATAACTCTCTATCAAATTCCATACCGAATACAATGGGTGCACCTTATATTTATATGCGCATACAAGATAAACAACTAGGTCAGCCCTTAAACTAATTACATACAACACTTCCAAATGAATTGGCTTAAGTGTGCTTACAAACAAACAAGTATACATGTTGGCAACCTAAATACAATAGGTGCATAGCCTTTACAACATTACATTATATCCGCAAACCAAAATACTAACTGTCAGCTTCATGCTTTGTTCTTCTCTGGCACTCACTGGCTGTGCAACTTCAACTGACTGTAACTTTCTCATCCTTGCACATCTGATCATGCGCTCATAGACTAAGCATGAATATAGTCTAACCTACTTAACTTCTAGGGCACATACCATAATTCTTCCGTATGCACGTGCGCTGATGCTCTGAGCTACAGGAACTCTGTACACTGACCAGTCTTCAACACTTAACCTATTTCTGATCTTCTCTACAAGTCCACTGACTCCAAACTGCTATATGACTTTGTTGCCATAATGACAACACTATATCAAGTCATATACATCAGTATAGACAACTTGCCAACAACAACAGCCGCATACCCAACCAATATTGAAGCTTACATCTCATTCCCTACACATTTAGACGTAGCATCACTTATTGAAGTCATTCAAAAATGGATATTTAGGGTTTCTAAAAAAACATTATATGGAAATAGCGCCCCACCAAAGCTATTGTTAGAGTCTCTCCATGCTTCATAGCCATCCTTGCAAAAGAGGACATTAGTTTTGAAGCCTTTTGTTGGAGTGAATTAGTTCTTTACAAACCATTTCACAACCTTCAAATAGATATTGGCTCTTCAGCACTTGAAATTGTTACAAAATGGGAAAACTTCAAAAGTAAATACCAACCTTGGCATGTACGTAGGACAATCCTTGATTCAGTACAAGAAAATGAGATAAACAAACCAGAAATAAGCGCAAATAATATGCAAGATAATATCCCTAACGAATGGCAAGTCTTATCAGGATTATATCCAAGCATACCTATCCACCTAAATGATCTTGACATGCTTGGAAACTATGAAAATGACTTGAACAATAATTGGGAAAATTTAGAATACAATCCATCATAAAAAAAAATAGCTAATACCTTCATACAATCAAATCACCTCACATTTCAAGACCCACATGTTCTTAATAAATAAATAAAAATTGTGTTATCTGCACAACAACAAAAAGCATGTGATATTATTCTGGCACATCTAAATGCAACTTCTTAGTAGCAACCACTTTATATTATTGTTCAAGGCACCGCAGGCACTGGGAAGTCACACCTTATCATAAGCATAAAGTCAACAATGGCCAACTCAACATCACATGGATAATCGCCATTTCTACTACTTGCACCTACAGGCATAGCAACATTCAACATACAAGGCACTACAATTCATTCTGCCCTCCGGATACCAATCAAAGAAATGATGCCCCTGCAAGGACAAGCACTTGCAACCTACCAAGAGAGCATGTACTTTATTTGATATATTATAATAGATGAAATGAGTTTCATTGGTCCTCAGTTACTAGAAAAAAATGATCTAAGGCTACGACAAGCATTCCCTACTCAGAGCGATAATCCTTTTGGGGCATGCTCTATTGTTCTTTTTTGCAATTTGGGGCTACTTCCACCCGTCAAAGACATCCCAATGTATGCTTCAAGCTCCTATGGTGGAACACTATAGTGTAGCTTCACAACCATTATTACACTAGAAAAAATATTTTGACAAAATGGAGATAACCCAATTCAGGTTCAATTCCGCTCACTCCTTTCTAATTTATGAAATGCAACACCTACAATTGTAGATTGGGAACTACTAATGTCAAGATCAAGTTCATGACTCACCTCATAAGAACAAACTCCTTTTATTTCATCCATACATCTTTTTTCAACAAATAAAATGGTCTTACTCCACAACAAACAAATGTTGCTATCATTATCAAAATCAGTTGCCCTCTGCAATGCAGAGCAATATAAAGGATTACCATGCTCAAACCCAGAAGATGAACAACTTCAATCTAAGCTCCTCTTATGTATTGACCAAGAGGTCATGCTCTGTGCAAATTTATGAGTACAAACTGGACTTGTCAATGGAGAACTTGGACAAGTCAAAGCAATTGTATACAATGATGGTGAACAACCACCTCAAGTTCCTTTTTTGTCATTATTGAATTTTAAAAGTACATGGGGCCATCTTGGGACAATAAGAACCCAAAATACATTCCAGTGCTTCCAATAAGTCATGGGATCCACCGTCAGATACCACTCAAAATGGCATGGGCCTTAACAATACACAAGTCACAAGGCCTTACACTTCAAAGAGCAACAATTGACATTGGAAGCACAAATTGACAAGGGCTAACATTCACAAAAATTTCATGAGTTTGCAACGTTAGAAACCTCTGCATTCAACCAACGTTCACATATAAAAGATATGCTAGAATGCAACAAAACCAATTTGTCTCTTTCCAGAAGGAAGAAGAGTCTCGTTTGATTAGATTATCATATACTATTCCTTCAAATACAACAAATTAACTAAAAACAATAAAGGTGTGTTCGTTAACTAGCTTTTCCTTGTATTCTATCACAAATAAAATGTTAACAAATAGAATAAAAGTATTGCTAAACAAAATTCCATTACATGTAGGTTTACTAGTATTTGCTCTCATAAAAGAAATTGTCTCTCCAAATATTATTAGCAATTTGAAGCTGTACTCTACCAAACAGGTAATACAATTTTTTTTTCCTACAAAATAATGAGGATATTAAAAGTTTATTATATATTGTTATTAATTTTTCTTTTTTGTTTATTAGTATTAGCATTATGATAGATTTTGATTTTGTTTTATTTATCTTAATTATTATGTCTTTTCTTGAAATTACAAATAGTGATAAAAAATATATTAGTTTATATTTATAATTATTTGAAATTTGTACAAGAACCAATCTCACCCTCTACAAATTAATAGATTTTCATTTAAAAGTAAATGCTAAGTATTTTTTATTACATTTTGAATGTCAATTTGAATGTAAATTATAAATATATTTTATTATTTCATTATTAGTGTAGACTAGGCCATCTGTATCTCTTTTGAAAGGCTTAAACAAGCAAATGTTAGGTTTTAATCTAGCATCATATCAATTCAAAACATGAACATCTAAGCTAAGCCACCTCAGATTGAGCCTAAACGGGTGCACCAAGCACTGTTTGATTTACTCTTGATTTGAGGATGTGGGTGTGCTCTCAAAACACGTGGAGCATGTCCCTAATGCTTTTTAGGATGGATTGGGATGGATTAGATACCACAAGAACCCCATAGTGGCACAAAATAGGTATAGAACACTTGATTTGCCCCTAAGGCCTCAAGGAACCAAATGATGCTGAAATGAAGATTTGATGCAAGGACGATTATGCTAGATAGATTTTAAACCAAATTAAAGATGATAATGATGATATGCTATGAAAAAAAATTAAAGAAACTAGGTTCAATCCATTATTCTAAGCTAAGATGTGTTAGAAAACATGAAGAAATCTAACAATTAGGATTTAAGCTAATATGATCTAGCTAAAAATGCTCATGATAACAATGCATAAATGATAAAAACTAATCTAATGGATTGATCTTGGAAGAGAGAGTATTTATAGGATTTCCTAAGGGCTTGGGTTAGGAAGGAGAGTTAGGGTTTGGGGTTTGGTTAGGGGTTGAGTCAAAGGGATAAGGATTGGCTTTCAAAGGTTGAATGGACCAAGATTAGGATAAGGGTTTAGGAATTTCTAGAAGAGTCTACGGGTTTAGGAATTTTTAGAAGATTTCTAGGATTTAGGCTTTTAAATAAATGTTAAATTTATTTAAGGAATGTGACAATATTTATTAACCAATAATTAATAAATAGGGATTAAATATTTAAATTAGATTTAAATATTTTGGGAATGGGATATCTTAATTAAATGTGTTTAATTAAAATAGGAGAAGGGATTAATGACATAAAAACTAATTAATTAATTAATGATGATGTCATCAGGATTTTTAGGAAAATAAAAATACTTTTATTTTCTGAAGGATTTTTAGGTGTCTACATTTTGCCCCTCTTTGATGCGATGCCACAAGTGGCATGGCATCAAAGACAAGAAAATAAGATGCCCTAGGCTAGAATTTAGAGGAATAAGGGGTTGCGCCCCCTCAAGAAAATAACACAAAGAGGAAACTTTGGGGAATTTTCTCAAAAAGGATGCAAGCGAGAAGGGAAGAAGGGGGGATAAATAACCGAACTTCCAAAAGCAAAGATGCATGAATGCAATATGATGGTGAGCTGCAGGATGCAGCTATATGAAGGATGCAAGATGCAAGATTAATCTATATGATGTTGGATGGGGGATTTAGGGAGCTCCATGCGTTGGATACTTTTGAGAGCACAACCTAGTTTGATATAGAAATGCTAGAGATCTACCAAGGTTACGAAAGAACATAAGGCCTTGTCAACAATGTTGCATAGGAATGATGCTAAAAACATGCAAAGGGTTGCCCCCAGCATCACACATGAAACCCAGAGGAGGCATGGTGGAAACAATGCTGGAGAAACCACAAACACATGACTGACTCATAGACATAAGCAAAAGATCAAAAGACCTTGCCCCAGATTGTCTCTCATTTGCAACACACTATGATATAAAAGATCGTGGCGATTTTGAGGAGAGGAACAATGAGAAGTCGTAAAAGACTAATAAGATCCAAAGGACAAAATCCAAGACCAAAATGATAACTCTAAAAGAAATCCTTTGCCAAGGAGAGAGATTGATTTGATTGATAGTGGGAGATTAGGTACAAACATGGCGAAGGATACATTGTCATGGACCCAGTTTGATTGCTTAGGTCAAACAAAACATAAGGATACATTTGTGTGGACCCGTGATTAGGCTTAGGTAAGACAATACAGAAGGATACATATGTACGGACCAGTGTTGATGGGGAGAATGTTGTGTTGCTAATTTGCAAATGATAAGTTAAAGAATAACCACTGTGATCAAGGATAGTTGACAATTGATGTTGCTAAAGTACAAGGCTGGGTGGGACAAGATTTTTGATCAAATATTGTTGCATGACTGGCGAGGATATGTACAATAGGACAAGACAAATATGTACAACGGATGGGAAGATATTTATAGGAGAACACAAAAGATAAGCAAAGATCAAAGGAACAAATGAAATAACAAGTATCTCACAAAACCTTTTGCCATAGGTAGGATGATTGGGGATGATTGATTAGATCGATGGTGGGAAGATTTGGTCTGAACATGAGGAAGGATACATCGTCATGAACTTGGTGTGATTGGTGGGAGATTGCGAAGCATCAAGGATGAGTTGTTGCTTCCTGATGTGGGATCAAATAGGATTGGATTGGATTTTTCAACCTAAGATAGACTGATGATCTTCGGAAGATAGGATTCTTGCTAGTGCATGCCAATCTCTTTCTCAAGATGATGAGGCCTACAAAGACAATTACAAGATTCCCTAGATAAATTTTATGTCAAAGGGTAGCACTGGGATTGATTTCTAATTTAAGATAAGGATTGAGCAACTCAAAGGATATGATAAGAAGTGGATGGATGGGTAACTGGATAAGGATTCCTATGATAAGAGATAGGTAAGATTATCAAACCTCGAAAAGGACCAAGGGATGATTATTGAAGTGCTGAGCTGGATAGGTCATGATGACTCAAGGGCTGACTGACGCAAAGGATGAGACCTAAAGACACATATGTACAAATGAGCCTAGGTGGAGACATGACTAAAACTATGGTATAAGACTTAGGATAGGATGTACAAGAATCTAGGGATGAAGCTGAAGCTCCAAGATATGCTAGATGATGCCCCAGTTGGGCTGGAAAGCTAAGACAGATAGATGGTAGCTAGGATCGATAATGGATGATGTGTCCTGAAATGACACATGTTTGGGAAGGACGCATCCCAATGATGATGATTGGATTGAGATCAAGGCTTTCTACAAGACTAGGAACAAGACTAAGGATTTGGATTGGATGGATTGGCTTGATCTTGGATGTTGGATAACTAGAAGATATGGATAGGATTGGAAGATGTTGGAAGATTGCTAAGAATAGTTGGATATGGATGAATGACATTAGATTACATGGGGGTAGCCTATAGCTAGATACCAATGACAAGGGAAGATACCAAGTGATGGAAAGATGGAGGAAAGTGTTTAAAGATTAATGATGGAGGGAAATGTTGAAGGATGAGTGTTCGAGGAACTGCTGGGAGATTTGGATGGAGGAATGCCAAAGGATTTGGATGGAGGAACTACTTAGGCTTTGGATAGAGAAATGATTTGGATTTGGATGGAAGAACTGCTTGGGATTTGGATAGAGGAATGATTTGGATTTGGATGGAAGAACTGCTTGGGATTTGGATAGAGGAATGATTTGGATTTGGATTAAGGATTAGATAGAGGAATGCTTGGAGAGAAAGGATGGCAGATTTGCTTGAGGATTGGGAGATGGAAGATAAGGATTTGGAAGATGAATGTGAGAAAGTCTCCAAGGAATAAGATGCCCCCTCCTTAGGATAGTTCATGTTTTTCAGGGGTTTGTAGGATGGGGTATGATTTGGATGGAAGATATGCCGATAAGAGGATGAGGAAAGTAGATGGAAGCTAGGATAGTTGGATGTTGAAAGATGCCCAAATGGTGGTCTCTGTTTTATCATCAAGATCCAAAGGAGGATGAAGGAGGTGAGAGACAAATGGGATGGAGGAGATGCTGGATTGGATGTGATAGAAGGGAATGGCCCCCAATTATAGAAAGGAACTAGGGGGACCTACACATGGTGCCTGTTTGCCAGGTTTTCATCATGATACTTGTCCAAGGTGCTTGAATTGCCAAGTTTTCATCATTGGATGAATGTTTTTTTTTCTCTTTTCTTTTTCTTTTTTGATATTTTTCTCTTTATTTTTTCCAATTTTTATGGATTTTTTTTTTTTTTTTTGCTAACTTTTTGCTGGTCTTCTGCTAGTCTTCTAATTTGTTGTTGACTTTCTCTGACTTTCTAATTTGTTGCTAACTTTCTCTAACTTTCTGATTTGTTGTTTGATCTTGTGCTAACCTTTCGCTGATATTCTAATTTGTTACTAACCTTCTGATTTTCTTGGATGTTGGTACAACTTTGTTAGGATGGAAGAATTATGCAAAGACATGGATTGGATGGGGGAGATGGGAGATATGGTGGTAGAAAGTGTTTGGATGGAATGATAGAAATTGATCATGATAGGGAGATGTGTTAGAAATAGGGAATATTGAGAGGGGGGGGGTGAATCAGTATTCTACAAACTTTTACTTTTACCCAATTATGGATATAACAGATTAACTTGATACATGCATAACATAGTAAACTAAATAATATGCATAATAGTTAAGCAAATGAACTTATACCACATTATTTGTTCTCGAGGAAACCTTGGCCAAGGGAAAACCCCGGTGGGGATGGTACCCACAAAGATCCACTAATCAAAAG
The DNA here is from genome assembly GCA_027943335.1 of Chamaecyparis obtusa. Lineage (NCBI taxonomy): Eukaryota > Viridiplantae > Streptophyta > Pinopsida > Cupressales > Cupressaceae > Chamaecyparis > Chamaecyparis obtusa. Next base: position 205,076 of record BSBK01002297.1, on the reverse strand, counting down.
TATCCTATTAAGGATGTTGACCCTGTTAGGAGCCTATTACATGCATATAGTGTCTCAGTCTTGATTAAGGGACTTTAGGCCTTGTTAGAAGCCTCAACCCTGCTAAGAGTTGGTAGTACAAAATATGATTACTAGATGAGCTCACTGCCCAAACAAGTAATGTACAATGATTGTTGATTACAAAATATGGCAAGGTACATAACCTTTTACTGTTTTCTTCCTTTCACAACTTCACATCAATATCTCTTTGCCATATGTTCGCTATACCATCTATATCATTACAATTGCTTACATCTTTCGCATTTACAAATGCCTCATATTTATACAAGTTATTAAGGCTAATAACTCTTACAGACGGCTTAACAAAAGAATTATACAAAATACATATTTACCTAAGGGTTAACATATAGGATGTCACCCCTTTATATTGTTAAGACATTATTTTGATAAACAAAATAATCCCTTAACTCTTTACCAATTCTGTCTTCATATACTGTCATGTCGACGTAACACTATCTGTGGTAAAACTATCATAACTTCTTTTGTACATGTCATACTGACTTGCGCTCTTAGGTGAGTCTTCTATAGTCATCATAGTATCTATGTTCAAGTGTGCAAGTACTGAACTTACTCCAATCATCATTGTTGATCAAAACTATCTCCGGGTACACTGGAAAAACACTATCTCATACTTAGGCAATTTTGCTTTGCGCTCAGACATACTTGCTCTCTATCATATGTGATCTTCATGTAGATCATATGTTTCCATAATGACAACATCTAAGTATCTAAATTAGCCAAATTGCCAACAATCTCCCCCTTTGTCATTGGTGGCAACATATGAGAAAATTGGCTAAGTCATAACACTTCAAAAACTCAAAATTGTGGCCATAACAAAAATATATATATTCATTGTCCTTATAACTCCATATATCTTAGCTATATCCTATACTCCCCCTAAGGATATACATTCTTATCATATATGACAATTTTCTGCTAAATATCTCTCCCCCTTTGACAACAATGACAAAAAGGGTGCCAAAACTATGCTCAGAAAAATGTGTATACCTTGATTCAATATTGCAGAGCCGGTAGGCTTGCAACACAATCTACAAAATTTATCTTGATGCTTTCTATCTCCTTCTCCCATGCCTTCTTAATGGTGTCTGCAATAGTGAGTAGTGCACACAATCCATAAGATTCTATTTCACAGGCTTGAAGGTTTGCAAAACTAAACTTCTGAAAAGATGTCTTTGATGAAAGACATTCTTCCAATTATCCTTCAACAATGCTTAACTTAATGGAAATATGCTCTCTTAGAAGAGTGAATCTTTTCAGTTTCATGTCCTTGTCATCAAATAGAATCCTTATTTCATCATTAATCCTGCTGATTTTCTTCTCAATTAGGACTGAGACACTATATTTTTCATGAATTAAGTACTTTGAGATGGGTTAGGTAGAGATTCATTCTTACCATTAGATACTTCACCTTTCTGATTACCTTCAGTGCTGAATATATCTCCTTGATCCGTGGCTTTAGAAAACTTCACTTCTTCTAAATTACTATAGCATCCTCTTTGACCATTACTTGCATTTTCATTTCTCTTTGCATGACTTCTAGGGTTAGGGTTAGGATGAGAAACCCTATTATTCATTTTGCAAAACCTTGTTGTATGTCCAAACATGTTACATATCTGACAAACTATTCCATTATTTCCATATCTTGGTCCTGACTGGTTGATTTGTGATCTGCAATTTCTGGCAATGTGTCCAGCTTTGTTGCATCTATAACATACTACTCCATTTCTTTTGTTCATGTCTTCAGTAGGTCTCTTATCTGCATGGTTAGTATTTCTAAATATTCTACTACTATTATTATTCTCAATAAATTTAGGTTTTCTACATTCAATAGCTCTATGTCCAAAACCATGACAATTATAACAATAACCATTAAGAGGTTTAAATTGCTTACCAGTACAATCTTTCTTCATATGACCAAAAGTATTACAAGAAAAACATCTACCTTTAAATTTTATTTGCATACCTTTAGGTGACTCTTCTTGTTTAGGTGGTTCTTTTTCTTTAGGTGTATCTTTAGATTTGTCAACTTCATCAAACTTCTTTTCTTCTATGTTTTCAGAAACTTTCAAATCTGGTTCCTTACTCTCTTTACTCTCTTTAGAAGAGTTAAATCCAAGACCAGTTTTATCATAGAATGGCTTTTGATAAGATAATTGTTCATCAATCTTCTCACTTGTTGAATATATTCTCTCAAGTTGCTGCTTAGATTGAGTCAGTTCACCTTTCACAATTGTATTGTACTTCTCAAGTTCAACATATTGTAATTTGGTTTTTTTAAGTTTAGATGTCACTACACAAAGTTTAGATTTCAGATCTTCTTTCTCATATTTCATATTTTCATTCTCAGATTTCAAATTTGCTTCATTCTTGCTATTTCCATCTTTCAAATTCAACTTCAGATGTACTAACTTTAGTTCATGTTTAAGGATCTCATTTTCTTTTTCCATGTTGTCATCACAATCTTCAATTTGAATTGTAGATTCCTTTTCTGATTTTAGATCTTCTAACTTGTTTTTCAGTTTCTCAATGAGGTTCTTTGCATCATCATATTTTCCTTTTAGATTGTGTCTTTCTTCAGTAAGCATATCAATCTGTTCAAGAGCTTCATCAAGATTTTTCTGTAGCTGATCCATATCCATAGAGATCTTACTCAAGTTGCTAGGCTTTCCTTGAATGATTCTTTTCTGAGTAACTAGGCTCTGATACCAATTATTAGAAATAGGGAATACTGAGAGGGGGGGTGAATCAATATTCTAAAAACTTTTACTTTTTCCTAATTATGGATATAACAGATTAACTTGATACATGCATAACATGTTAAACTAAAGAATATGCATAACAGTAAAGCAAATGAACTCATAACACATTATTTATTCTCGAGGAAACCTTGGCCAAGGGAAAACCCCGGTGGGGATGGTACCCACAAAGATCCACTAATCAAAAGTATCTTGTTAAGGATGTTGACCCTATTAGGAGCCTATTACATGCATATAGTGTCTCAGTCCTGATTAAGGGACTTTAGGCCTTGTTAGAAGCCTCAACCCTGCTAAGATTTGGTAGTACAAAATATGATTACTAGATGAGCCCACTGCCTAAACAAGTAATGTATAATGATTTCTGATTACAAAATATGGCAAGGTACATAACCTTTTACTGCTTGCTTTCTTTCATAACTTCACATCAATATCTCATCGCTATATGTTTGCTATACCATCTATATCATTACAATTGCTTACATCTTTCACATTTACAAACGCCTCATATTTATACAAGTTATTAAGGCTAATAACTCTTACAGTCAGCTTAACAAAAGCATAATACAAAATACATATTTACCCAAGGGTTAACATCTAGGATGTCATCCCTTTATATTGTTAAGACATTATTTTGATAAACAAAATAATCCCTTAACTCTTTACCAATTATGTCCTGTCGGCTTAACACTATCTATGGTAAAACTATCATAACTTCTTCCATAAATGTCGTACTAACTTGTGCTCTCAGGTGAGTCTTCTATAGTCAACATAGTATATATTTTCAAGTGTGCAAGCACTAAACTTACTCCAATCATCATCATTGATCAAAACTATCTCTGGGTACACTGGAAAAACACTATCTCATACTTAGGCAATTTTGCTTTGCGCTCAGACATACTTGCTCTCTATCATATGTGATCTTCATGTAGATCATATGTTGCCATAATGACAACATCTAAGTATCTAACTCAGCCAAATTGCCAACAAGATGTTGTTAGGACCAACATTGGCACATGTTGCAAGGAAGATGGAGGAAGTGGATGGGACGTGGAAGATAGAGGTGGATGTGATGGAGGATTTGTGCTTGGAGATTTTGGGACATAGGGACCCAAAATGGATTTAGGAGATGGAGGAGAAGACTGAGTAGCTGGTGGATTAGCAACTTTGGATGCCATTATGGATATTTCTTTTAGATGTATCACATCTTTTTGCTTTGGTATCCACATCATTTTCATTTTTACTTTGGTGGGCCTTTGTGGCCATTGGGATGCTTTAGATTTTGTGTGTACTTTGATGGGCCTTTGTGGTTATCGGGATGCTTTGGATTGCTTGATGGGATTTTTCTTTGCTTGATCATGTCATTTGTACTGGACATGACAATCTATAGATTTTTGTGGATATTTCCATTTATGCATATTTGATATGGCATCCAAATTGCGAGGAGCATTAGAAGGAATATCAGGAGATGTGTGGGATGGAGGAAATATGGACAGAGAGATGAAAGGAGATTTGGATGATAGGAGATATGGGCATGTGCCTTTGTTAATCCTGACTAGGAATGTTCAGATTTTGGATGAAAGACTGAGTAGGATAATATGGGGGATTATATCTTGGGATGTAAGGCCCCAAAATGGATTTGGTATGTGGAGGATATGCAATGGTAGATTTTGCGACATAGGGACCCAAAATGGATTTGGAGGATGAAGGATGAATGTGATAGGTCATCCTGAGCTATAATGATGGAGGAGGAGGAATGGCATTGTATGCTTTGGAGGGATGATGGGAAGATGTGATGGTGTTTTTGGAAGGATGCTTGAATCTGGCTTTAGTTGTACCAACATTTTTGGAGGAAGTGCCTTCTTCAGATGTGTGACCAATACCACATGATTTTGGATGTTTTTTTGTCTTGGATAGGCTCCAAATTTCCTTGTTCATGAGTGCCTAGGCCTTTGACTTGATAATTCCATTTCTTGAGCATTTTATCCAAACAAGGATATTTCTGACATGAGGAATATGATAAACATCCAGTTTTTGGTTCTGTAGTAGAAGATATAAAATTGATGTCTTCTTCTTCAAGTGGTCTGCCATTGACAAATGTAAGTGGACCAAGAGGATAGAGTGATGGCAATGAGATAGTTTTAATTGGAGGATCCTCAAGTGGAGAGGATAGGATGATGGGATTTTGACTGGGATTGGGGGATGGTGAAGGATCTTGAGATGTAGGGTTTGAGATTGTAGGATCTTGGATTAGAGGAATCAAGATGATAGGATCTTGGATTGGGGGAATTGAAATGCTAGGATATTGGATTGGGGGTGATTAAAGAAAAGGATCATGGAGCATAGGGAGAGGATCTTGATTTTCATATATGAGTGTTTCAACATGCTTTTGGACAAGATCTTGACATGATAGGATTGGTGTGGATAGAGTGATGGGGGATGTATGGATGGATGCTTCAGATGGAGTGGATGGAAGGATGGGAGATTCTGCAATTGTGATGGCAAGAAGAAGGGTGAATTGTTGAGGCTCATTGGATGTGCTTTGGATACTTCTAGGAGGAGGAGAAGTGGATGGAGCTTTGGTGAAGTCAATGCATAGGAATGACTCAATGATGCTAGGAGATGGAAGAGGATTAATGAGTGGGATATATGGAAGACAGATAACAGATGGGGAGGTTGATGGGGCTCATCAATGATGGCTTCACATGAAGGATTGAGGTGGCATATTTCGTCAGTTGTAGGAGATGGATTTGTTGTTGGCATCCTTGTGAAACTCCTTGGAGTCTTTCTGGATGGAAGAGGTGATGGACTAGAATGTGTAGAAGATGGGGAGCTAGGATGGTCCACACATGAAGGTGGGGTAGAATATTGTGAACTTGCTTGGGGGGATGATGGTGTAAATGAGGAATTGGAAGATGGCATGACTAGATAGTTCACATAGTTAAGTTTAGAGGAATCTTGAGAATTGAATTGGCTATTTGGTGAGGTAGGAATGATGGATTGAGGTACGAGATATGAAGCAGATTGAAGGATGCATTCTTTTTGTGAAAGGGGATTTGTGGCAATGTGGGTTTGAATGGAAGATGGTGGTTTGAGATAGGATGGAAGATTAGGGTAATGGTTGGGAAGACTAGGTTTTGGGATTTGAAAATAATTTGGAGGATAAGGAGATGGAGGATTTGGATAAGGGATGGGAAGACTAGAATTTTGGTTTTGAAAATGATTTGGAGGATAAGGGGATGGAGGATTTGGATAAGGGATGTAACTTGGAGTGTTGCTATGGAAAGATGGTGGTTGGGATATGACTATAGAAGGAGATGGAGGTATGAAGGATGCATATGGAGGATATGTAGGTTTAAGATAGGAAGAAGTCATGGATGGATAGGATAATGGATTTCCATTACCAAGGATATGAAAGGGAGTGCTAGTGGATAAGCGTGAAGACATGATAGGATAGTTTGGAGGAATGATTGGATGTTGGAAGGTGCTTGGGGCAAGCTTGCTAAGATTTTCAAAGTACTTATTGTGATCTATAAGGATTTCATCATCATTGGGATAGGATGGAGCGGGAGAATAGAAGTGACAACCAAACTCATCAAAATAGATTTGAGACATGCTGACTTACAAATGAGTTGGATAGGGATGAAGGATGAAGATGGATTGGAAGACTAAGGCTTAGATTGGAATTACTGACAAGATCATACTAAGATGATAGGTTTCTGCAAGCTTGGAGGACTTTTGGATTTTGATTGATATTACAAAGGATTTGATGTATAGGACTCTTCGTTTGTATATGTTTCAATAGATGTTTTGCACTAAGTCTGAAACTTCAGAAAACACATCAAGTTGAACTACCTAAAGGGAGGCGAGTATCAAAATCCTTGCCCACATCTTGATACCCCCTAAAAGGGGATACATATGGTGAGTATCTTAAGGTGATCCGATAAACCCCTTGGATCGGTCCCTTGCACAAGGATTCTGATACCTTCAGGTGTAGATAGGGTGGCCTCTATTTTACCAGGTTTGTAGTTATTCTGTGGAGTCCTCCCAATCAATTTGTACGCATGTGACTCACTTAAGAGCCTAGTTGACCATGTTGGAATAGTAAGGATTATTCACCTACCCTGGGCTACCATCAACATGCATCGCCTGAGCTTGAGGGGATATAAGCGAGAGTTTTCTCAGTGCTTTATTTCTATACTGGTTGGGGAAGGTACCAGTTTGAGGTTGTTCTCTAGAGAGGAAGTGTTTTTCTCTCCAGGCAAGCCTCTCTAGAAGTAAAATAGGCAAACTTGTCTGGTTTCAAGTGTTTTACGTCACTTAGATTAACAAGGATTTGTAGAATTGAAGACTCCTAGAAAGCACAACAAACAAAGGTTCTTTCCCAAATTGATTAAGTGATTGAAGTGAATTCTTGCAAACAGATGTGTTTAGGATTTGATTTGCTCATTTGAAAACAAGAAAGCTTTAAAAATAGATTTTGCAATTTTTTAAGCCTTTGCATTCAAGATTGAGTGTTGCTTTTAGGATCCTGATTTGAGCTTTGAAATGAAAATAGAATGAAGCGCTTTTTCTTGCAACTTAGGACATTCAATATTAGTGTTTTTCTAATTTAAAGAAACATGAGTTTTTTTATTTGAATTTTGATTTAGATGCATTCAAGATTTGTGTTTTAGAATTCAGTTTTATACCCAAAAAGAAGTGATCCTAGATTGGTTTGATGAATGAAACTTGGAAACCATTCAAGATTTTGCAAAAGGAAGTTTGTTTTAACCAAGCATAAAGCATTTAGGATGATTTAGAAACATTTAGGAATGATTTGCAGATTTTCCTAGATTGAGTAGAACTTGAAAGAACTTTGAATTTTGAAAATGAAGTTCATTTTAGCTTTGATTGATGCATTGAGTTTGAAATAGGACCATTTAGGATACATTTAGAGTTTGATTTATGAACCCATTAGATTTGAAATGCAGATTTGAGGTTGTTTTTATGCACCAAAAGATAAGTTGTTTCCTAGTTTTTTGCATGAAGGTCAAAACACCTAGATTTGAAAGCATGAAGGTTCTTTTTTATCCAATTGAAAGACTTTAGAAATGATTTTGAGTGCTTTAGGACCAATTACGAATGATTTGAGTTGATTAGTGTTGGCAAGTTGTCTATACTAAAGTATATGACTAGATATAGTGTTGTCACTATGGCAACAAATTCATATAGTAGTTTGGAGTCAGTGCACTTGATGTAAAGATTAGAATTTGGTTAAGTGTTGAAGACTAGATAGTATACGAAGTTCCAAAAGCTCAAAGCATCAGCACACGTGTGTACGAAAGAATTATGGTATGTGTCCTAGAAGTTAAGTTGGTTAGACTATATTCTTGCTTAGTCTATGAGTGCATAAGTAGATATGCAAATATGTGAAAGTTACAGTCAGTTGAAGTTGCACAACCAGTGTGTGCCAGCAGAGAACAGAACATGGAACCAACAGTTAGCATTTTGGTTTGTGATTGTAATGTAATATTGTAAAGGCCATGCGCCCATTGTATTTAGGTTGCCGACGTGTTTATATGTATAATTGTAAGCATGCTTAAGCCAATTCATTTGGAAGCATTGTTTGTAATTAGTTATAGGGCCAACCTATTTATGTATTTTGTATGAGTGCATAAATATAAGGTGTGCCCATTGTATTTGGTATGGAAGTTGCAATAGAATTGTGATAAGTAGAGCAGTGGTATGCGAAGATAGCATAAGATGTATTAGAGCTTTGCTAGAGGTCAAAGCATCAGCGCACCAAAGGAACTAATCTGACAAGCAGTGTCACAGTGATAGTTCATCCTGTAGATATAGTGTGTATCTGAGATCAGAAGGTTGTAGCCTTCACCACTTGAGAATTGAGCTCTTGGACAGTGCGTCCTCTCCCCTAACAGGGATGATTGTAAAAGACTCCTAACAGGGTCTGACCCTTAACAAGGTCTACTATACTTAAAGCATTGTAAAGCTACTCCTAACAGGGTAAAGGATCTTCTAACAAGGATCACAAAATACTAGTGCAGAATATTAGTGGGTATCTATTCCCACCGGGATTTTTACCTATTTGGGTTTCCCCGTAACCATATTGGTGTCATGTGTTGATTTCATGTTTCATGTTTATGTGAATGTTTATCTCAATACTTAAGCATTTAAGTTTAGAATAAAGATTAAAGTGAAAAGTTAAAATATAGTGAACACTGATTCACCCCCCCCCCCCCTCTCAGTGTTCCTATTCCTAACAATTGGTATCAGAGCTCTGGTCCTTAGCATAGAAGTTTAACCACTTGAGGAGATCATGGAAAAAGCTAAAATGAAACATCTGAAAAGAAATCTTGAAGCTGCTCTTGAAGATCTGGACAAGTTAGAAAGAGAATCTAAAGAACTTAAGGACAAACTCAGTGATGCTCAATTAGTCATCAAAAAGATAAGGAAAGATTTGAAACAATGCTCTACCAGTGATCTAGGGACAATGGTCAAAAAGCTCAATGAAGAAAATAAATCCTTAAAAGAAAAACTTGAAGAGGTTGATGATAATCTGACTAATAATCAGGTAGTCTATGATGAACAAATCAAAGAGAACCTTCAGCTGAATGAAGAACTAAGGAAAGTAAACATGGAAATCTTGGAGCTAAGAAATAGCAAAGAAAGCTTGGAGTCTGAATTGAAAGAAGCAAAGAATCATATTGACAAATTACACAGTAGTTCTAATTTGATTGAATCTCAATTGTATGCAAGAAGAGCCAAAGGAGACACCAGCTGTATTGGATACAATGAAGCACAAAATCAGATTGACAATATGCGAGCAAGAAAGGATTCACAAAAGGACTCTACTAATGCTGAAAAGATTGAAGATCAAACCCAAGATAATAGTGGACCACCTAAGAATGAGCGCAAGCAAGTAGAACGCACTTGTTTTTCTTGTAACAAGCATGGACACATTGCGAGGAACTGCACAAAGGTAAAACCTTTTAATGGTTACTGTTATCCATGCAACAAGTTTGATCATAGAGCTATGAATTGCAAGACTAGTAAGAAGAATAGAATTCAACAAGATCAAAGAAATCAAAACTAGACAAATGTAAGAAGTGCTAAGAATGTTACATGCCAGATATGCAACTATAATGGTCACACAACAAAGCAATGCAGAATGGTGACTCATGTCAATGCGCTAAGGAATATAAGACCTCCAGTCATTTGTCACTCTTGTAACAAGGTTGGACACATCTCAAGGTTTTGTAGATCAAGGATGCAAGGTCAGGGAAGCCCCAAAAAGACCGAAGAACCAGTTTTGGATCCCATAGGAGAAGTTAACTTTGTCAAAGCCTCAGATGATGCGAGCATGATTTGGTCAGAGAAAAAGAAGGAAAAGACTGATGAGAATGTATTGGATGCATCCCCAGTGGATGCACCCTCTACATCTACATGAATGGCCCTTAGGGTCATAGGGGGAGCTAACTTAGCTCTAGACCCCTGCATGGCTAGTATACTCGTCCTTAGAGTATGCACCTTTGGAATTAAGCTTTTGGAGTGTATAGGAACCTTTGTACAAGAACGCACATGTTGATTGTTAGCGGAGCTCGAGTTTGAAATTTTGAAGTGATAGCCTGGTTTACATGACTTGCATTAATGGTGAATTTCTCACTTTAAGTACATAGAAAGTTGTTTGTTCACTCATTGCATTCGAATTCAGAGTGATTGAAGAGCAGATTGAGCCTTGGAAGTTGTTATGAAGATTTGGAGATTGAACTATCAGTGTTTGTAGTGCATTTGATCAGTTGCAGAAACCTTAGCTCGTTGCACCAATTCAGAAGCCGTCAGATTATCTCTAAGTTTAGTTGGAAAGCAATTAACAAGTAAGTCATGGCCACTCCCATTGTTTATGATGTCGTTGAGAAGAAAATATATGTTTTCAAGAGGCGCCCATTTCAATCAATCCTAGATGATTTAGAGGGAGCTTTCTCCCGCACGCCTATGGGCGTCATGCATGTGGAAGACATAAGGGCTTACATCTACTATAAGAAAGAACCTGTTGGACTAGATAGGTTAAGGGCGCACATGGATACCATGTTGAAACAAGATAAAACATTCATGGATGAATACACCAAATGGAATGATCAACCTATTGTTGAGTAGGCTATGACATATGAATTCTATGAGACATAATGGATAAAGATCTTATTGAGAAAAATCCATGATGATCTGTTTTGGATTGGAGATGTTCCAGTAAGAATCACAAGTGATCTAATACATGAGATGACAGGCCTTTCTAGGATAGGCACCATCCTTCTAGTGGGAAAGGATGTTAGGAAAATGGTAGAGCAAGTATGTAAGTCAAGGAGCGATAGGCGCGACATGACTATTGAGTCAATTGAGCAAGCAGACATCAAATTGATGTTAATGATACTGGGTTACAAATTTCATCACACCAGTAGGGTGAATAGTGTGTCTGCGGGCACTATTCTAGCTACCATCAAACTAGTAAGGGAAGATGGAGAGTTCAACTTGTGTGTGATCTTGCACACACAGTTGATAGATAACATCGAAGCTATCAAACATGACAAAACAAAGATATTCAAGTTTGGGTCCCTAATCATCTATATGTACCTTCATATAGTTGGAAGAGTTTCAAATTTGTATTTGGACAAGTCCATTCCAACAATGCCTCATATATCCATCAAAGCATCCACATAAAGCACACTAAGAGACTATGTCACATTGGAATTGATGACCTTTAGAGCTAAGATGCAGATGAGGTATAGGATTCCAGAAAGCATTGTAGAGAAATATAAGGATACAATATGCTTTATGGTGGAGACTGATACTACATGTATGGAAGCTGTTGAGCCTAGAACTAAGTGGATTCATCCACTTGGGTATGAGGTAGAGGAACAAGTTCTTGAAGCCTATGCACAAGTACTTCTGTCAGCCCCCAAAGATCCTAATGAACCTAGGTGGGGAACCTATGAGGAAAAGACCAGAGAAGTTGATGCAAAACTAAACAGTGCTGCAACTAAAAGAAAAGTTGCTAATGTCACATCTGAGATCTTGAGAATACATGGTGTGTCTCAAGCAGACCTTGATAAAGCAAGGGATGAAAAGATTTCCTTAGAATTGAAAGGCGCAATAGTAGAAGAAGAACAAGAAGATCCTAAGTTGAAGAAGATGAAAACTAAATCAGATGACAGTCAGAAGGGTAAAGAAGATAATACTCCTTCTGTGCCCAAAGATACTATTGACCGTACCACTCCTCCGGAGTATAAGCCAATAGTCAAGAGGAAGAAAGAAGCTAGCACTAGTCATCCATCCTTGTGAGCTACAAGGAGTAGGAAAAACATTCAAGCACCTCCTAAGGCAAGATTTAGACCAAGCCTTAAAGTTTTGAGCACAAGAATTATTGATGAAGGCATAATTGATCAAGTAGGGAAGTATTATGATACATACAATGAGATTGACAAATCAGAAATACATAGTATGATTGTCAAACATATGATCAAGTTCAAAAAGACAGTCCTTGAGTTGAAAACCTCTATTCCAAATAAAGTATGAGATATTTTAGAATACCAAAAGAGACAAGCAAATGAAGAGGATCTAAGGATCAGAGAAAAAGTATTAGAAGATGCTTTGCTCGTATGTTCTAAAGAAGAAGAGGCATTGATATTAAATTTGGTGAAGCCACACTTAAGGACAAAGATGAGAACTCTACACATTATGAACAAAGACTACGAGCTGATAATAAAGGAAACAGAGAAGGCCTTTGAAAAAGTGTTATTAGAACAACACATAAAACCACCTACTGCGCCCATCACTCATGCACCTAGTAAGCAAGACAAAGAAGCAAAGACCTTCAATGTACCAGTGACAAGTCCTCAGGACTCAGCGCCCATAACAGAAACTCAAATAGAAGTAAACAAGTCTGCACCCATCTAAAAATCACATGAAGATGGCACTATTATCATAGATAATGTAGAGATAGCCATGGCGGCTACTGATAAGGATTTGGACAAGTTTGAGGAAGCATTTGTTAGTACTAAAGAAGCTAAAATCTTATGTAGCAATACACCTCCCACTCAGCAAGAAGAAGTACTCATAGAAGATGTATCTGATGAGAAAGAAGAAGAGAAGAGAAGATGAGAAGGAAAAAAAGAAAGTAAAGATGAAACTTCTGTTGAACTGGTCACAGTGAAACAAGAAGTGATGGACAACACTCCCATCACTCCCTCCTCAACATTGTTGTCAAGTTTGACACCTGACACAAGCAGTTTGGACTCTTGGAAAGAAGAAGACCTGATTAAGTTCAACGTCCTGGCTATGGAAAAGATAAAGGAGAAGCAAGTCATGAGAAATCCTCTCCTTGTGGAATCAGTGAATATTTTGAACAGTTTGTTGCCAGAGGATAAGAAAGTGCTAAAAGTACATTCGGTTGATGATGTGAGTTCAGTCCTCTCACAGTTCAAAATAAATTTTTCTAGCCTAGAAGAATCTGCGTCCATAGTAGCATAAGAGAAGTACTTAAAGAAGAGACTCAATGAACTAATGAACAACTTTGCACTAGACTTAAATTCTCTTAAGTTTGGTCAAGCATCCTTGAAAGAATTTGCTGATGAAGGAAGAAGGATCATTGCAACATGCATGGATCAAGACAAGCTCACCGATGCTCACTTCAAGAAGATAAAAGAGGCAGAAGCAATGATTGAGCAGGTAAAGAATTCAGTGTCAGACACATCCACTGATGTGAACATGTGCAACAATGTCTACCAAGGACATATAGACAAGATTGAGAAGGAAGAAAAAGAGATAACAAGGATAAGGTCCAGATAGACTCAGTTGAGGAATGGTCTTGCGCCCTCTTTAGACATCCTCAATCAGAATATAAAGGAGATTGATGCGACCATGGTAACTTATGATCATGGTCCCATCAGTGACTTGGAGAAGATGGAGAAGCTTCAATATGCATTATGCGCCCATCTCCAGATAGTTAACTCTCTGATAACCTTTTGGAAGAAGGAGATCCAGAACCTCAAGATTGCATATCCGGATGTTTTCCCTCAGTGAGTATGTGTATATACAATTTTTTGATGCACCTTTGTCATTAATGTCAAAGGGGGAGTTGTGTATAGAATATGGAGTATATATGTATAGGGAGATATAAGATTATGTATAAAAATGTATAGAAGACAAAAGTTTTTGTGTAAAGGAATAGTTAGCAACTTGGCCATATTCCTTTGTTGCCATCAATGACAAAGGGGGAGATTGTTGGCAAGTTGTCTATACTAAAGTATATGACTAGATATAGTGTTGTCATTATGGCAACAAAGTCATATAGCAGTTTGGAGTCAGCGCACTTGATGTAAAGATTAGAATTCGGTTAAGTATTGAAGACTGGACAGTATACGGAGTTCCAGCAGCTCAAACCATCAACGCACGTGTACGGAAAAATTATGGTATGCACCCTAGAAGTTAAGTTGGTTAGACTATATTCTTGCTTAGTCTATGAGCGCATAAGTAGATATGCAAATATGTGAAAGTTATAGTCAGTTGAACTTGCACAGCCAATGTGTGCCAGCAAAGAACAGAACATGGAGCTAACAGTTAGCATTTTGGTTTACGATTGTAATGTAATATTGTAAAGGCCCTGCACCCATTGTATTTAGGTTGCTGACATGTTTATATGTATAATTGTAAGCACGCTTAAGCCAATTCATTTGGAAGCATTGTTTGTAATTAGTTATAGGGTTGACCTATTTATGTATTTTGTATGAGTGCATAAATATAAGGTGCGCCCATTGTATTTGGTATGGAAGTTGCAATAGAATTGTGATAAGCAGAGCAGAAGTATGCGAAGACAACATAAGATGTATTAGAGCTTTGCTAGAGGTCAAAGCATCAATGCACCAAAAGATCTGATCTGACAAGCAGTGTCACAGTGACAGTTCATCCTGTAGATATAGTGTGTATTTGAGATCAGAAGGTTGTAGCCTTCACCACTTGAGAAGTGAGCTCTTGGACAGTGCGTCCTCACCCTTAACAGGGATGATTGTAAAAGACTCCTAATAGGGTCCGACCCATAACAAGGTCTACTGTACTTAAAGCATTGTAAAGCTACTCCTAATAGGGTAAAGGATCTTCTAATAAGGATCACAAAACACTAGTACAAAATATTATTGAGTATCTAGTCCCACCAAGGTTTTTACCTATTTGGGTTTCCCCGTAACCATATTGGTGTCATGTGTCGATTTCATGTTTCATGTTTATGTGAATATTTATTTCAGTACTTAAGCATTTAAGTTTAGAATAAAGATTAAAGTGAAAATTTAAAATACAATGAAACACTGATTCACCCCCCCCCCCCCACCCCCCCCCCCCTTCTTAGTGTTCCTATTCCTAACAATTAGGATTGATTAGGAAACCATTAGGAAAGATTTGCAGATTTGTTCCTTTAAGGCACTCAAGAGTGTATTGATGTTTGTTTTAAGCCAACTAAATAAAAGTTTGAGGTTCCCAAACATGTAAGAAGGTTCATGAGTCTTAAGGTTTTATTGTTTTGGTGATCTCCTTTCCCTCCAAGAAGTACTTGCAAAAAATGAAGTTTAGAACTTGCAAAAACTAAAGGTCAAAACTTAATAAAAATCATGAAATTACCTCTTCCTAGTATGAATGCGCAATTACAGAGAACAAATGTGCAACCATAAGTGATAAATGTGCACTTTTTCAATCTTGCATATAAGTGCATCATTAGAGTATGTATGCACAACTATACCTATTCTACTAAAAAGTGCTTAAAATACAAGTTTTTTGCAAAAAACATATGCGCAACTCTGTTTCACATATGTGCGGCAAGAAGGTATGGATGCGCAACAAAATTGCATGGATGCGCAATTCTGGTGAGCAGATGTTCAGTTTTACAATTTTTACACAAATGCACATTTGTGGACAACAAATGCGCAAGTGCGATCGAGAATGAAATGATACAACCCAGATTTTTGAAAAAATATTTAAAAAAATGGGCAAGGAATGTTGATTTTGGAGCAGATGATCAGGACAGGGATCCCACCAGGCATGCCAGAATGTAGAATAGGCCATCTGTATCTGTTTTGAAAGGCTTAAACAAGCAAACATTAGGTTTTAATCTAGCATCATATCAATTCAAAACATGAACATCTAAGCTAAGCTACCTCAGATTGAGCGTAAATAGGTGCACCCAAGCACTGTTTGATTTGCTCTCGATTTGGGGATGTGGGTGTGCTCTCAAAACACATGGAGCATGTCCCTAATGTTTTCTAGGATGGATTGGGATTGATTAGATACCACAACAACCCCATAGTGGCACAAAATAGGTATAGAACACTTGATTTGCCCCTAAGGCCTCAAGGATCCAAATGATGCTGAAATGAAGATTTGATGCAAGGATGATTATACTAGATAGATTTTAATCCAAATGAAAGATGATAATGATGATATGCTATGCAAAACAATGAAAGAAACTAGGTTCAATCCATTATTCTAAGCTAAGATGTGTTAGAAAACATGAAAAACATGAAGAAATCTAACAATTAGGATTTAAGCTAATATGATCTAGCTAAAAATGCTCATGATAACAATGCATAAATGATAAAAACTAATCTAATGGATTGCTCTTGGAAGAGAGGGTATTTATAGGATTTCCTAAGGGCTTGGGTTAGGAAGGAGAGTTAGGGTTTGGGGTTTGGTTAGAGGTTGAGTCAAAGGGATAAGGATTGACTTTCAAAGGTTGAATGGACCAAGATTAGGGTAATGGTTTAGGAATTTCTAGAAGAGTCTAGGGGTTTAGGGATTTCTAGAAGATTTCTAGGATTTAGGCTTTTAAATAAATGTTAAATTTATTTAAGGAATGTGACAATATTTATTAACCAATAATTAATAAATAGGGATTAAATATTTAAATTAGATTTAAATATTTTGGGGATGGGATATCTTAATTAAATGTGTTTAATTAAAATAGGAGAAGAGATTAATGACATAAAAACTAATTAATTATTTAATATTTTTAGGAAAATAAAAATACTTTTATTTTCTAAAGGATTTTTAGGTGTCTACAATTAGTATGCTTATTAATAATTCTTCAACTAATTTGCATAAATGTTGCAACAAAGGACTATTGTAATTGATCACTTCTTTCAGCATGTGGATATTCATGGGATTCATGAAGAAGAAATATCTCTAGGATTGATTGCACAAAGCTTACTACAAGAAAAGGGCTAATCACATGTTGTCCAATATCACAAAGAAATTTTTCCCACTTTTATAGGGATCCATATATCTCAGAAATGAATACTTGTGAGACATGCATTACGACAGAGATGCATCATATCTCAAGCGAGATATGGTTTTAACCAGCTTCAATAGCATCTAAAACTGAATACTCCAATCTGATACAAGGCATAGGACAGTTATGGTTAGAGAAACTGCTTTGAGCTCCACAAAACAATACAACATCTTTGCAAAACCTTTGCTATCATGGTCAAATTTACTGCTTGCATTTTGCATCAAACTCAAACACACTGTGGAACCAACAGGTTGTACAAAGGTGGGGAACAAAGGGAGCTTATTTGTCTATGCCCATACATGAACGTATAAGAAAGATTGTACAGGAGCAAATACCTACATGGACCCAGACAACTTGTAAATTCTACCCAAGTATTGATCTTGTCACATGCAACTGGGGTGTGCTTCGACGCACACTCGAACACCTTTATTGGTTCGATGATTTGAATCCCCTAGCAGAAGTACTCATCGACCCTAATGTAATCCTTTAAAACTATTAGCTTACTCAATTTGCAACAAACTCCATTGCTTGATGCATACTTACAATTTTGAACCTAAAAAACAAAAGAAAAAAAATACTAAATGCATACTTCTTGTTTATGCAATGCTTATTATATTTACAGGAATTGGTTGTATCCAAAGTCTATAAATGTTGCAATGTAATGCAATTTTATATTCAAAGATTTTAAAAGAAAATACCTATTTTTAATTGATAAATAATAGAAACATTAATACGGCGTACCCATTGCACACCAAGGTGCGATTGCTAGTATATAGAAGATACAATACATGAAATCTTCAAATGGTATTACAAAACCATGAACAAAACTACTTTAAAAATGTGTTTCTAAAGATTCTATCTCTTATAAGGGAAGAGCATTGGTTACTACCCATGTTTCATTGATTTTTGCTAATTAAAAGTCTAAATAGCACTCATATTTTGAATTAAAAAATTAATAATTAGATCAATTGTACAACTTTATTTGTACCATTCTATATGATTACTCGTTTAGACACACCAAATTAATTAACGCAACCACTAAGCTCCCTACAAAATACACCAAAGACAAAATAAAAATAAAAATGTCAATAGTAATTTTTTTGCATTTTTTTAATAGTTTTCGACCACAAATAATAGAAATCATGAAGAACAGATGAAAAAATCTATTATGTTTTCCATTTTTTTTTGAAATTTGATGTACGCTCCATTTTGTAGGGAGCCAGGTCGCGTCCTTAATTAACTATGACTGCGGTGCTCTTCTCATCTATGTTCTCAACCTGTCCCACTATTTGAATTCTCGCCTCGAGCTCAAGATTAGAACATGGATTAAAAACAGCTCGAGCATAGATTAAAGCAGCAATTATAGGGAGACTGGTTTTGATTTGTTTCATTTCGAAGGAATTTCTGCTTCGGCAGGCCTCTGTAATTAGTTTTTGCAGACTCCGCCCCATTTTTCTCATCGGCATTGTTCATAGCACAAGACAGTTGTGCGGAATCTTGAGGTAAGAACTTTCCCTGGTTCCTGTGGTGTTTGATTGGAATTTGTACGCGACGAGTCATTTTTGGTGTGCTTTATTTCACTCTAAAATAAATGTGTTTATGGCTCCCTTACACCACCCCTTCAGATGTCACTTGCATAACTCCTCTGCCAGCAAATTTTCTGGCAACCTAAAAGACACGGGAGGTCGCTAGTTGTATTCATCCTTGTGTTGCTCGCCATGTTTGGATACCTGCGAAGTACAATTTTATATGCGTATACGTCGTTATCCATACCATAATCCATTTCCTTGTACGTTTAAATATAGATTTCTCGGTGTCTTGGACGTTATTAAATCTTTCATCCATATTTCATTCCCTATTATCCCTTTTGGTTTTGTCTTGCTGCCCATCAATGTGATGCATTTTAGTTTTCATTGTGCGGGTACCCACTAGAGACACACTTTGTCTCTCTCATAAAACCCTACTTTGCTAACCAACATTTCTCATATTTCTCGCGTGGCTCCTTGTCTTAAATCTTTGTATGCTTGGACAACTGTAAAGTAAACTGAAGGCAACAATAAAACAAGGGCAACGACCAAGGTGTCTCCAGCATGAGTTTTCGATCATACTCCTAGAATGGGGACTCCTAGTTCGTCATACCAAACCCCTTTTGTTCCACATCCAATGATAGCTGATGCGTGGGAGAATCTCAGGAAATCTGTCCTTTATTTTCATGGGAAGCCTACAGATACTATAGCTACCCTGGATTTTACAGAAGATGCCTTCAAGTTTTCAACTATAATCAGGTGTGCGAAAAAAATCCCTAGAGACACACCTTGCCTCATATTCATTGAATTTTAAACAAATAAATCTCTCTCTCTCTCTCTCTGGATTTTTTAGCACACCTGATTATAGTTGAAGGCATCTTCTGTAAAATCCAGGGTAGCTACAGTATCCGTAGGCTTCCTATGAAAATAAAGGACAGATTTCCTGAGATTCTCCTGTGCATCAGCTATCATTGGATGCGGGACAAAAGGGGTATGGTATGACGAACTAGGAGTCCCCATTCTAGGAGTATGATTGAAAACTCATGCTGGGAGATACCTTGGTCGTTGCCCTTGTTGTATTGTTGCCTTCAGTTTACTTTACAGTTGTCTAAGCATACGCAGATTTAAGACATGGAGCCACACGAAAAATATGATGAAATGTTGGTTACCAAAGTAGGGATTTATGAAAGAGGCAAGGTATAGTTGAAGGCATCTTCTGATAGCTGGACAAGATCATACTCCCCCCCCCACCCCCCCACACACACACACGTTTTTTGCACAAGATCCATTTTGCTGTGCAGGAGATCTCACTCATCCGTTGCTCATCTTTCAATGTTTATCATGTAAATATTTTGTCATAACACTAGCGCAAGATCTTCTCTGTGAGGTTGATTGTTATATCAACCTCTTACGAGTTGCATTATTGTAAGATGATATTGGTTTCCAAAATGATGTTCCCTTTTGGAAATTGCATTGTCACCTGGGGAGTTCCGTCCACTCAGTTGGTCAAACAGGAGAATATACCTCTGTCCTGTGCAAATAAATCTCCAAAACGCTACTCAGCACTTGTGCAAAACCCTCATAGCATACTCTGCTGGTAAAAAATAAGCAAACAACTAAACATTCTAATCAAAACAAAATATAGAAAAGAAACCAAGGTTGTTATCTTCTGAGTACAGAAGGAAACTATGCTGGAACAACAGCAACACAGGAAGAGAATTCTTTAATATTCAAAAAGCCAAATTCTGTAGCATTTACAGCCAAGAAAACCCCTCTTCAGCCTTTTAATTTTTCTTCCCCAAAAGAATTAACAAAAAAACTCTTCTCATAAAGGAGAAAGCAGCCCAAAAAAAGGACTGTCATAACTGACAGTTACCACCAAAAAGAAAACTTATGAACAGCTTAAAGAAGGAAAAAACAGAAGAAAAGTGGGAGCCCCACAACTAAACCGCCATTACAAAATTTCTCCTGCCTAGAAAAGATTTGGCGGTTACATAATAATGGCTTGCAAAGGTTGGGTTCTATTTCTTGGAAAATTACATTGGCATTGGATGAAATTTTTTCGACATTAACAGCTGCCAATGTTGTGCTCTTTTACCCCTTGGAAGATTAAATTATTTCTCGAAATCATCTCTCGTTCTGTTGGTCAAACAGGGGAGTTGTCCCCCAACGATCAAAAGAATTCTTTGATGATAATGGCTGCCATGACTGTGTTGTTTAACCCTTCGAAAATTGCATTGCAATAAAATGCCACAGTTTGATGATGGTGGCTTTCAAGGTTATGTTCTTCATTGTTTGGAAATTGCATTGCTAGAGGACAAGATTATTTGCGGGCAATGGCTACCAAAGTATTTTTTGTCCTTAAGAATTTATTTTTTGTTGATGGATGACAATGGCTATTTTGGATGGATACCAAGTGCATGATGATTTCTATGTGGTTGGCTAAGGAGAGACAAACATGGTATTAGGAGTATAGTGGTTATATTCCCTTTGGGAATTTATGTACGAATATCATTGTGTGTAGATGAAATTGACATTAGAGGGCAAGAAAGTAGGACTTCATGGTATTGCAAATGGCACTCCAAGAGTTGTCTAGGTTAATATCATGGAAAGGTCAATTTGCAAAGGGCAAGTAGCTTGGGCAGCACAATGTTTGGTGACAACCACTGAATCTTCTATAGGTTGGAAATCTTATAATCTTGATATTCAATCTATTTTCGATAAACACAGTACAATTTTTAGCAATATACTTTAGGATTACCATCAGATAGAGGGTTTCAACATATAATAGAGCTTGAGACAAGGTCCAAGTTTGTCAGTTATACTCTCTATTGCCATGCTTGAACACACAAGGAAGAGATAGAAAAAAATTTAAAGAACTCTTATACATGGGACACATTAGGTGAAGCTTTAGTCTCTTTGCACTGTTAGTGGTTTTCGTTAAGAAAAAGGATGACACAATGAGGATGTGCATTGACTATAGGGATCTCAACATGAAGAGAATCAATAATAGGTATCTCATTCCTAGGATCAAGAAATTGATAGGTGAGCTGTATGGGGCAGCTTAATCTTTCAAGATTGATCTTTGTTTAGGGTATCATCAAATTAAGGTAAGAGAGGACCTCCACAACATTTTTCAGATGTTATTATGTGCATTATGAGTTTTGGTCATGCCTTTTAACTTGACAAATGCACTGGCCACCTTCCAATCTTGTATAAACCAAGTATTTGTTGATTGATTCAGAAAATCTGTGCTAGTATTCTGTGATGACATTCTTATCAATAGGAAAATGTGGGATGATCAGTTGAGGCATCTTGATGGGATACTTGGCATAATAGAGCAGCAATTTTTCTTTGTGAAGGAATCCAAATGTGAGTTCAAAATGACATAAATCCTCTAATTGGAGCATAGCTTTATTGCTACGATTGTTCAAGTGGACCAACAAAAATACGTGCAATTTTAGATTGGTCCCTTTTGAAGACATTGACATAATTAAAAGGATTTTCTGGCTTTTGCAGCTACTACAAGAAGTTTGTTAAGGGCTTTTCAAGTTTAGTGGTACCATTGATAGATTTGATAAAGAAGGGAGCCTTCTCATTGTCAGATTGGGTATAACAAGCCTTTAATAAGCTCAAGGAGGCGATGTGTTCATGCCCAATTTTGGCTATTCTTGATTTCTCACTTCCAAGGGATTGAACAATTTTGATGCAAAATGGGCATCACATAGCATTCAAGAGTCTGATCTTCAGAATGATCCCTCTGAACATATTTAGTAGGTGTCGTTGGTGTTTGTTCAGATTCTTTCTTCTTCCTTTCACCCTTCATTAACTTTCAAAGCTTTCCTTTTTTGTGTGGGAGTAACAAGAACCTTTTCTAACTCGATTTCTGGTTTAGATTCAGGAGCAGTCTAATTCCATTCTTCATGTACTCAGATATTTGCACTTTCCCCAACTTTCTTCAACCTATTAAAGCATTGGTATGCCTTGCTTGTAGTAGAGTATCCCAAGAATATACCTTCATCAGATCTTGCATCAAACTTTCCAAGGTTGCCTTTATCTCTTTTGATATAGCATTTGCTTCCAAAGATTCTAAAATATGTGATAGTAGGCGCCTTTCGAAACCATAGCTCATAGGGAGTCTTTGTATGATTTACTTTGATCAGTACCTTGTTAAGAAGATAGACAACAATGTGGGCAACATCTCTCCCGTATACTCTGATCTATAGCATTCAAGAATTTGATCTTTAGAATGGTCCCTCTGAACATATTTAGCAGGTATCCTTGGTGTTTGTTCAGATTCTTTCTTCTTTCTTTCACCCTTCATTAACTTTCAAAGCTTTCCTTTTTTTGCGTGGGAGTAACAGGAACCTTTTCTAACTCAATTTCAGGTTCAAGAGTAGTCTGACTCCATTCTTCATTTACTCGGATATTTGCACTTTCCACGACTTTCTTCAACCTATTAAAGCATTGGTATGCCTTGCTTGGAGTAGAGTATCCCAAGAAGATACCTTCATTAGATCTTGCATCAAACTTTTTAAGATAGCCTTTATCTCTTCTGATATAGCATTTGTTTCCAAAGATTTTGAAATATTTGATTGTAGGCACCTTTCCAAACCATAGCTCACAGGGAGTCTTTGTATGATTTACTCTTATCTCTCTAGTATACATCTCTCCAAGATATACATTAGGTATGTTGTTAAGAAGATAGACAACAGTGTGCGCAAAAACTCTCCAGTATACATTAGGTAGATTAACATCTTCTAGTATTGTTCT
The DNA here is from genome assembly GCA_027943335.1 of Chamaecyparis obtusa. Classification (NCBI taxonomy): domain Eukaryota; kingdom Viridiplantae; phylum Streptophyta; class Pinopsida; order Cupressales; family Cupressaceae; genus Chamaecyparis; species Chamaecyparis obtusa. The sequence goes on along the minus strand of BSBK01002297.1, from coordinate 181,617 downwards.
AGCCATCTTAACAACAATTTTATTTTTCCTTTCAACAACTCCATTCTGTTATGGAGTCCTAGGAGCAAATTAATGTCCTCTAATTCCATACTTTTCATAGAAACTAAGAAACTCATATAATGCAAATTCTCCTCCACTATCAAATCTCAAACATTTTATTCTAGCATCCATTTGATTCTCAACCAAATTCTTGAAAATTTTGAATCTATTTAGAGCTTCAAAATTTTCTCTTCAGAATGTCAGCCATGTCATTCTAGAATAGTCATCAATAAGTAACATGAAGGACCTTTCACCATTGAGTCCTCTTGTTCTTTCAGGTCCACACAGATTGGTATCTATCAGCTCCAAAGGCCTTGTGGTTGAATATTCTTTGTTCTTGAATTTATTCCTAGTTTGATTTTCCATTTGATTTTCCTTGCATATAGAGTTAGTAGGTCTAATAATCTTTGGCACGTCTCTTACCACTTTAGAGGAACTAATTTTCATCATATTGTCAAAGTTAATATATCCTATTCTTTTGTGCCATAGCCAACATTCATTTGTTAGTGGCAAAGAGAAATTGTCTCCATTGTTCTTCTTTAGATAGTAGACATTACCATTTCTCATACCTTCTGCAACAAGTTTCCTGGAATCTTTTCTGATTTCACATGTGCCTCCATGAAAACTAATCTCAAATTCTTTATTGCATAACTGGCTCTCACTTAAAAGACTCAGCCTTAGACCCTTAACATATAGACATCACTAGCCTTATGCTTTCTATTAATAATCAGTAAAAGATAGTAATGAAAACACACACACATGAACACCAAATTTATGTGGAAAACCCAATGTGGGAAAAACAACAGTGAGAATCACACCGACTATATGAAATAACTGATTACAAAGTTTTAGGCAAGAAGCCAAGGAACTCACTGTCCCTAAAAGTGCTTGCACATAAATAGATTTGAATAAAGTTAGTAAAAGAGCGCACAACCTTCCAGTAGGCATAGAGAAAACATGAAATGAAAAGATATAGGACCTCTTGATCAGCTTCTATAACCTTTTTATTTGATTCAATAATTCGCACGTCTGTTCTTCTTTATCTGTATTACTTTGTCTTTGCATTCGATCCACACACACTTCACAAATTCCTCACACACTCTTTCTTTACTCATCCATTTGCATACATATATATAATGGTTTCTTCTTTGGAAACTTCAACAAGGTCGGTCATGAAAAATATAAGCAATGTTAATACAAAGTCGGCCATTGTGAACATAAATACCTAATGCGGTCCACCCTAGGACATAAAGGGGACCCAAATTGCATCTCAATAAGTTTTCCTCAAATGATATGATTGATCATGGCACACACATCACAATATTCACCAAAGCCGGTCCCAAATGTAATGTGTAGAAAGGCATCAAAAACATATTACTAGTTGACCCAATAACATTTTCTAAAGCACATAATGCAATGCAAAACAATATGCCACAACATGATCACTCTTAACCTCTTAACTCTTCCCTTATTCTTTATCTGAACCAATAAGACTCAAATCCATTCATTTCAAATAGTTGAGTCGACTAGAAGCCAACATAGACAACAATATCACACTTTGGACAACATGTCTTTACTTGTGGAGAATCTGACACAAAATATTTGAACTGAAGCACTGCACAAACCATTTGACCAAGTCCATAAAAAAGCACAACCTGAGATACCAATGGGGAGCATTCTCCAAGCCTATCTAATCCATTTGTAACAACTAGCTTGACTATCAGCCAACAACGCATCATAACTTTTTCAAAAGAACAATTGGAGACCTGAAAATATGATATTGATTCATAGTACATAGTCATTGTAACCAAAACTGCAAGTTGCCATCATCTTATGTTGAGGAATGTAGAGCGCTCTCCCATAAGGTTTTCAAATACTCTTTCTTGCATATTTGAGCTTGTCATACTTCCATCTTTCTGGATATATCTTATACTGACTTACTATTATCATCATAACATCAGAATATCATCTGAACACATAATGCCGATCATCTGTTATCAAACATTAAGTATTCATTCCTGCATATCAAACTTCAAATAGTCTTTCCTGTATAGTGTTGATGTGTTTATTGTGACCACTCCAACATGTAGAATAAAATACTAAGTATTCTATCCTCTCTTGAACAAGGAAACTTCAAATGCTAAACAATGTAATAAATGTGTGATCAAATGAAGTAACCCTAAGGTTTACAATGCGTACAAGCAATTTTGTGTTGGATATAACTTAGTGAATTGATGTGATAATGTTGGTAATCACAAAGGGGCCTACTCTATTCTTCTTGGAATTATCAACTTCTTTCCTCAAAGTGGCCGGAACTTGGATTAGATAGACTTGAATTCCAAATGAACAACAAAAGGGATGAAGGGTTTAGAGAAATCTACTCTATTTCTAAGGACAATGATATCAATGGTTGATGCTTAGATGAGTGAATTCTTGTAACCAAGTTTTTCTTTGCCAAATGAAACAACTACGCTAAGATGATGCAATCTCCAAAGGTAACGACAAATTTTCATATTGTAATCATTCATCCAAATTCCCAATGTTGGCACAATCCAAATGAACATCCACAATTGAACTCAGTACTTAACAAGTCTAGACTAACTTTACATTGCAACTTGCAAATCAACAAATAACAAAAGGTATGAACATGGAATTCATCATTCATCTTCACATTTCTCCCTTTCAATCAATGAGCTTTAACTAAACTATGAGAAGCATAAAACATGCAAAATGTAGAAGCAACGCACAAGAGTCTACCATATCTTGAATGAAAATTGTATATTAATTTCAACATAGTCTTGACAACAATTTCTTGTCTCCTCCTCTACTCTAACTAATGATCCCTTTACAAATGAGGAGGCCTTGCCTTTTATAGACCTCTTAGTTACAATGAAGGGCCAAGATTGATTTGAATCAATGATTGAGATAATTCAAAGAAACCCTAATTAGGGTTTGTTAAAACCCTTGCTTACAAATATTAAATGCCATCCAATAGGAAAATTACATTGCTTTGAAATACATATTCTTTTAAGGATGAATCAATGAGAAAATTCATTGTGGTACTACATTAAATGTTTTCCACATGTCCACTTGTGAATGAATTTGATTGGATGAACATGGAGATGTTGACTTGAAATTATTTGATTTTTTGAAGATGAGCGGATGCCACCTCAATGTGCATATCCTTATCTTTGATTTAACACCTACTTCTTCATCATCATAAATAAGTCTCCACATCTCTAGCAATATCTCTTGATACTCAACATTTTCAAGCTTTTGATTGATTGTGATGGTGATGGCTCATATTCCTAAATTGCTTCATCTTCGTGAATGTTCTTCATCCTCTCTATTCTTGAAATCTTTTCCTTGGACCATCCTTGACGTTGTGCTTGTCTTGATATCTTGCCTTGATCCTTCTTCATGTCTTGAACTTGTCGATCTTCATGTTGTTGGATCCTTCTAATTGATCTTGAATATCTGAAGGAAATGCAAGATAATGATAATCTTCTTCATTTGTGCAACTTGTTCATTTTCCTTGCTCTTTGAATTCTTCTTAATGCAAAGCTTGTCTTCAAATTCCCTTCTTGTCATTGAACTCGAACTTTCCCTTATGTCTTTCCTTCGTGACAACTTGATCTTGAAATTGCAATCCCAATTCCTTCTCTTATTATCACCTCCTTTGAAGTCTTTGTATTGTTGGAGTTGTGAAATCCTTCCTTCTTCATGTTGCTATGGTTCTTCCTTCACACTTGATCCTTGAATTTTCCTTCCTTTATGCATTTGCTTGAGCATCAACTTCGTTTGAACTTTCCTTGCACTACCTTCGGTCTTTGATCCCAACATGTTCCTGTGTGAAGCTCAAAATCAGTAAACTTTGATGATAATTGAAATGCTTTAACAAGTCAAATGTCCATACCACATTTGTTGAAGGTCTGAATAGGAATTATGAAACTACAAGGTCTGAATAGGAATTCTGGAAATATCAACAAATTCTGTAAATTGCGCTTGACTGCGGATTTGATCTTCTTCCTTATGCTGGGCAAATTCTTTCTTGCTGTAGCTGTTAAAATTTTCTGTTTTTTTTTTCAAGGGAATCGCCCAGATCTGATTCTGATTTTTTTTTGTCTTTGAATATCTTGGTTCGCACCCCCTTTATGGTAGAGTTCTGATTTAAATTTCTGATTTTATTTCCAGGTCCACACCTCAATCTGCTTATTGTTCACAAAATCACCAGTCTTAAATCAGATTTGCGTTTACTCATTTATTCTGTGCTGCACTTAATCAATTTGGTTTTGAATTGTGTTTGGAATGATTGGGTTTGATTCTTATTTAATATCTATTCCCACAAAAATCACATCCCTTGGGCTTAATAGGGCCGACCTGATTTGCCTTATTCAAATTTTTGCTTTCAAATTCCTTCTTTCATGAGTGCCCAGCTTGGGAATTAAACAGAGCCAACCTAATCTTACCTCATTTAATTTTTTGCATTTAAAATTGCCCTCCTAAGGTGGGCGACTTGTTATTAAATTTGAATTTCAAAAAAAATATGAGCGATTTTATTAATTTTTTTTGCCTTAAAAATTTACTCCTCAAAGGGTGGAAATTCGACTCACATAAAGGTGGAAATTTGAACCATACAAGGTAGGGTGGAAATTCACCATGCACAAGGAAGTGTGAAAATTCACCACGCACAAGGAAGATTTTGATTTCCTTTTTTTCTCCCTTTTTTTGTCTTCCATGATTTGAGGGTAGAAAATTGAACCACACAAGGAAATTTTGTCTTAACAAAGGGTGGAATTTCTTGGTTGACAAGGTTCCCCTCTTCTCCTTCATTTTGCCTTGTAAGTTTTCCCCTAGAGTGGGAAATCGGCCTCCATAAGGAAGATTCCACGTTCACTTCTTTCTATTTAAATTTTACTTGAGTTTTTCCTCAATTTCCAACTCTCGTATTCACAACATTCAACTTCATACTTTTTCACAAATTGATCAAAACTCCATCTGAACTTGTCAGGACTTCCCAACTGCTTAGGAGACCAAAAGACTCAAACTATTTACAAACTAGACTAAAACTAACAAACACCTATGACAAACTAAGCCAGCAAGCCGAAAAAAAGAGGGGGTCTCGATTTTCAATGGGGCACATGTGTTTACAACATAACACATAGCACAACTCTTCATCGGATGCAATCAATACTCATTCTTAATCACAACAACTTCTCAATCATAGAAAGTTGACATCAATGCAACCTTCAGTTGACATCAATGACAACACTAAGCATATAGCCAACATGATCAAGTTCTAAAACTCCCTAAAGTTGCTGACAACAATGTTGAAGAATTTAAAAGGAGCCCCAATACTTAAAGAAAATCATTCTAGTAATATTTTAAATTGTGAAGTTCTCATAAAGAGCCAAAAAAACATGGTATCCACTGTGGCTCCCAACCAAGGCTTGAAGGCATTCACTGCTTATGGAACAGAGGGATGACCTTGAGAATGATAAAAGAGCATCAATAAGCAGGAAACTGCCTAGTGAAAGATACAAAAAAAAAGATGTTAGTCAATATCTTCCTCCAATCCTACTAAACTTGGTGAATCTAGTATCTCCGCTAGGGCTATGGACGCCCGACTGGCAGTGGAAAAATGCTTGGGGGGAGTTAGAGGTAACTCTGCCAGGGCTATGGATGCCTGACTGGCAGTAGAGCTATGCCTAGGATGTCATTGCATGGAGGAGGATAGTTCAACTCATGTAGTTCATGTGCGAGTGCCCTTTTCTAATTTGTAAGTCATTTAATCATTTAATGGATGAATGAACCAATTGCACACACAGTTATGCCGCGAGAAACTTATTTTCTACCAAGATCAGAATCATTATGTTGAATGATGTTTTGATTGATATTAGCTCATAGAGTCTAGTTGCAGGCAATTTTGGAGTTCTAAAATGCCTAAGACATTTTTGCCATCTAGTCACCATTTGTTATGTCCTGCATACTCATCCCTACATTTTTGCATGGCAAATGTTGGGTCCCCCTCTTTTATCACCTACCCCATGTGTTCACCATGGGCATGAATGCATGGGTCTGTTCTTAGATACCTTTTGCCCAATTTAATCAAATGCGTCTCTTTTGAGTGGATATTGAGCACAATTTTACCGAGAATGTTGATTTTGATTTGCTAGAGTGCTATGACTTAAGGTTATGCCCAAGGCACACTTGAAAACATTTGAGTTTATTTTTTCGAGGAGCTTGGTTTCTATGTTCTATTTCTAGGTGCGATGTCGGAGCATTCGGGTGGACTTGTGATCCGTATTGCCTGAAAACAATTTGTTTTGATTTTCAGTTTTTTTTTTGTAGTTAGCTAGTTTGATTTTGTTTGAGTTTGTGACTTCTTTCCCAAGCATGTGGGTATTGTCAAAAGCATGTTTGAACAATATTAAAATTTAAATCCTTTGTCATGTCATTCATAGAATGTAATGTGAAAGTGATTCTTAGAGCGTAGCCAAATGGTTGATTGACTGTGAAAGCATTTTAAGTTTCTATACCAGAGAGGGTTTCGCAAAGACCCAAGACACAAAAATGCTTCATTTCTTGAAATATAATGCCATAAATAAAACAGGAATGACTGGAAAGGATTTGTCTGAGGTGAAAGAGAAAGGAGGATAAAAAGAAAATTACTAGTAGTGTAGAAGATTGGGAGAGATCCTGGCCTAGCATGGTGGAAGGAAAATGAGGGGCTGCGCAGAGTTGGAGAGAAGGTACATACAACTTAGAAGTGCAAAGTAAGAACAGGAGGTGACTGCAACAGACCATAGGTAATGCTTGGACATTGAGGCAATATAAGAGAAGATTGAATAGCCAAAAGCTGATTTGAATGAGTTGAATCGACTCAAGGAGCTATGTAGGGCATGAGCAAAGGCGCAAAGGCCGCTTGGAAGAACAAACCAGTCCCATGCCATTTTGAATGGAAGAGCTAAACAGTCTAGAGCATTTCAAAAGGTGTAATGGAAGACAACAAAGCAGTGGGAGAAATAACAGAGTAAGTACCTTGTTGACATCAAGCAGTGCAATGAACAATCTGATTTGTTTCTTGGTTTCTTGGTGGAGTTGAATGTTCTAAAATCTAGAAAAGATAACCATTATTGCTTTTGGGGATTTTTCTCTGTTGTTGTTTTGAATTCTATTATGAGCTGCATTATCTCATAGACTGATAAGGCTTGGAGAAATTATCCTGCACCAAGATTCCTTTGGGTGCCAAAGTTGTTATGTAGGCAAGCCCAATTTCATATTGAATTCAAACACATTGAAACTCATGGCATTCTTTCAAACTCAAATTGTCAATATATCAAGTTGAACAATTTGGTGAACATGATTCAAACACAAGAGTATTCATGATGGCCTGGTAAATATTTGAGGTTGAGAGATAATTAAGTGCCCCAAGTTGGATCAAATAGGTGGTTAGAAAATTCGTTTAATACTAGTATGATTGTTTGAAATTCCGTTATAATTGCTTGCATAAAATATCAGCACTTAAATTTACACATTTATGAGTTTTAATATTGAATGGTCGCATCGTGTGAAACTGAAATTTCCATTTACTCAAATTGTTTGTGTAATGTACCAAACTGCACGGTACCCAAATTTTCAATGCATGTCACGTACCACTGTGATGTACTGGCGCTCTCCTACGACACAGTACTCGAGGGAAGTACTCGAGGGAAATACATGAGAGAAAAGTACCTGAGGGAAGTACTCGAGGGCAAAGTACTTGAGGGGGAAGTACCCAAGGGAAAATACCCGAGGACAAAGTACTTGAGGATGTACCTGAGGGAAGTACCCGAGGGTAAAGTACCTTCGACACCTTTAGCCCTCAATCAACGACACTCAACACCCTTTGGCTTTGGACGGTAAAGTTTCACTCGTACAGAAAAGTAGGCCGCACATTCCAAACACTGCGTATGACAATGTTACTTTCAATGAAGGATCCAATCTAAATAATTCTTCCATTGATAAGATTATTGTAGATATAGGAACAACACAAAGGATACACCAACAACGTTGAATGGCCAAGAACTAGATATTTGTAATTATATTTCCACGTACTAGAGATAGATTCGACAATGAAGTACAAAGTGAAATATTTGAAGCGATATCTCCAATGACAACTAGGGTGAGGAGTTACTCCCACTGAAACTGCAAATACAGAATAGAGAGGATCTTGCACCTCCGAAACTGCAATAGTGTTGAACTCTAATTGGAATTTGCAAATACTAAGAAAACATAAAATCCACGACCACTTCCTACAATGCCAACGTGGCCTTATAAAGGGCTCTGGGAAGTTTCCCAAAGGGTTACAAATAGGTCGACATACGTTATTTATTATATTATTATTTTGGCCCCCTTTTATTTTATTACTAAATTAATTAATTAAAGTCCTTTATAATATAATATGATTTTTGGGACCGCTTAATTAATTTAATTAAGTCATTTAATTAAAATTGGGGACATTACAGTCCTCTTGGCCCGAAGATTGCTTGTGCTCAAGCAATCCGCAAACTCCAAGTTCCCAAACCATGCGCAGACATTGGTAGACATATCCATTGAAATCTCCATGCTGGCTTATGATCACATACATGCACTTAGATGTAGGCAAGAAGAGTAAATATCCATCAAGCTTCCGCTGCTCCACTCTGATATAAATGTTGCCATGTCCAGAGTCATCAGGATCCCACTGAAGCCAATCATAAAACACATCGATGCTTAGATCCAAAGCCTTCATGCTATCATGCCCATCAATCTCTTCTAGAGTCTCATAGCTCAGGTACAACTTGTTTCCATGAGGAAGCCACTCACATGAAGAGATGGCAATCATGCATGCCTCATGCCCAACCAAAGGGTAAACTCCATATTTGACCAATCGTAGAGATTGGTCTTGCAAGGGATCATTGGTAGAGTCTACATCTCCATGGAGCTGATGAGCCACTGGTAGAGCATGCTCATTTGAGGATCATTGATAGAACCTGCATTTCCATCAAGCTGATCAACGAATATTGGCTCGATGAAATTTGTGCAAGCATCTTCTTCACCTTTCTGGTTGTCTTGAAGATTTGGATGGTCTCCATTTGAAGGGACAATTATTGATTCTTGGTTATCCATATTCTCTAGTAGTTGAAGTGAAACTGTGATCGTATCTTCATCCTGCTCAGGGCTCATGGTGCCATTGCCAATCTCCCGTCTCATAATGTTGTTGTAGATTCTATTACTCTCAGAGGATGGGTAACTCAATTTCAAATCTATGTAGTCCTTGAGAGATATGTCCATCTGCCATCCACCGTTAACCCAATCCCGCTTGAATTGCTTCAGTGACTCAGCCAAAGGAGGTGTTTGCATTTCTTGTTGCTCGATCTTGGGAAGGAAGGTTGGCATTGTTGGCCTTGTGTTGAAGTGTTGTGAATCTCCTTTCATCCTTGCTTCTGTCAAGTGGTTGAGCATCTCCTTCATCCGCTAGTACCTTCTTGTGAGGGTCTTACTGAGTTGTTGACTTTTTATTAACTCCCTCAATAAGGCTGTTATATGGGAATTTCCCATTCCATCACTAGGTGCCATGATTCTCTCGATAGGCTGGCAAAATCACCAGTGTAATGTACCAAATTGTATGGTACCCAAATTTCCACCGCACATTACATACCACTGTGATGTATCGACGCTCTCTTATGGCAAAGTACCTGAGGGCAGTACTCGAGGGAAGTACCCGAGGGCAAAGTACCTGAGAGAAGCACCCGAGGGAAGCACCCGAGGGTAAAGTACCTTTGACACCTTCGACCCTCAATCAACTGCACTCAACACCCTTTAGCTCCGAATGGTAAAGTTCCACTCGTACAGAAAAGTAAGCCACACACTTCCAAACACTCCGTACGATAGTGTTACTTCCAATGAAAGATCCAATCTAGGTAATTCCTTTGTCGATAAGATTATTGCAGATACAGGAATAACACATAGTATACACCAACAACATTGAATGACCAAGAGCTAGATATTTGTAATTATATTTCCACACAGTAGAGATAGATCTGACGATAAAGTACAAAGTGAAATATCTAAAGCGATATCTCCAACGACAAACTAGGGTGAGGTGTTACTCCCACTGAAATTGCAAATACAGAATAGGGAGGATCTTGCACCTTCGAACTACAACAGTGTTGAACTCCAACTGGAATTCGCAAATACAAAGAAAACATAAAATCCACAACCGCTTCTGACAATGCTAGCTTGACCTTATAAAGGTCTCCAAGAAATTTCTCGAAGGGTTACAAATAGTCCAACATACTTTATTTATTATATTATTATTTTGGCCCCCTTTTATTTTATAACTAAATTAATTAATTAAAGAAGAGTCCTTTATAATATTATTTAATTTTTGGGACCACTTAATTAATTTAATTAAAATTGGGGACAGTACAATTTGATGACAATAAACGATAGATTTGAAATGTACAATGCAGCTTTAATTGGTCAATTGATGTTCCTTTATTAAAACTGGATCATGCTTCAAAATGGAAGGAAAGTTTATACTATTTCAAGAGAGCCATCGTGAATGTGGTGGTTACTATAAAACCTCTAACACATTTGAAAAGTGACCACACGAACTTGTATAAAATGCATGTTTTTGGATCCCATTTTATCCCTTTTTTAGTGGCATAAGGATTTCTAAATCATCAACACCAACATCATCATTGACATGAGATGATGTAGGAACATTTGAAGAATCACAAGTAGTGGCATTGCCACTTGCACTAAAAGTGTGCTCACTTTTAGACTCAAGTGTAACATGTTGGAAAATGGAAGCATCCAACTTACCTCAACTTCATGGGGTTTGGGTTAGCATCCGTAATAGGGTTGAGGGTAATGCCTCTCACAAGTAGTGGCATTGCCACTTGCACTAAAAGTGTGCTCACTTTTAGACTCAAGTGTAACATGTTGGAAAATGGAAGCATCCAACTTACCTCAACTTCATGGGGTTTGGATTAGCATCCGTAATAGGGTTGAGGGGTAATGCCTCTCATAGGTTGTAGGGGTAGCTGTAGTTAGCATACAATGTCTATTGTTATTTTCAATAATATTTGTTATCCAACAATGTATTAATTGTTCATAAAGTTGTTTGTCCCTCTTAGCTAGTTAGAAGTATCGGTTGGTTGGTGGTTGTGTTCCTCTTGGCAACTGTCGGGTCCTTTAAATATATTGTGTATTGTCAAGGAAGGTAGTATGATGTATTAAGATGAACTATAATCCTTGTCCGACTATCTTTGGTTTTCTTCTCTGTAATAATTTCCTGAGCAAATAATTAGATATTTTACTCATGTATCTCGTATGCGCTATTATCTTTACTATTACTTAATGTATTTATTTTATCAAATATTGTAGTAAATAGTATCACCCTTGTTGTGTTCCATGTTGTAGTATAGGGTGGGGTCAAGGGCTAAAGCCTTGGCCACCAAGCCTAAACAAAGGCTTTCAAATCTACATAAACTTCATGACACACACCATTTTCATAATTTCTTCAAAGGCAATGTCAAATGTGGAAAAATTCTTTTAAAAAGGCAAAAAGAAAAGGTAGAAAAATGGATGGATTCGCTCCAGGTTTGCTTTGGTTCACCTGAAACTTTCCCAAGTTTTCGTGGGTTCATCTTAGACAAACCAAACCCCACTTTCCCACATCCTACTCGTATCTATAGGCGGATTAGACCAAATCATGGATCTAGTTCGAATCAAACCCGAATTTGACTGATTTGTATGTGGATATGGTAACATATTAATAAAACTAAATTTACCTTTTTGTGAAAATAAAGTTTTTTTTTGACAACTTAAAATATTAGATTATTCTTGTAGCTCAAAAAAGGAAATGATAGAAGAAATTGTGTTTCTTTTGTAAGGAGCCATGGGCACTTGGTTGTCCCTGTGTTGGCGGAGGACAAGTATATTGCACAAAAGTGTTGTCCAATGAGGTATTAGAGGATCTTGAATGAGAGATTGAGGTAGAAGAATTAGAATGGAAGCAAGAAGAAGAGTTATGGAGGTATTGTTGTCACACTTTTAAATGCTCCTAAGTACCATCCTTTAAGAGTTCATGGGTTCTTACATAAGCAAAATATTATAGTGTTGATTGATGTTGGGGTCAAACACATTATGAGGGTTTGGTTGAGTAGAGGTATGGAATTAGAAGAATTTGAAGGATTCAATGTCATAGAAGTAAATGGTTTCACCATTCCTTGCAACAAGTGGATACAAGGTTTGACATCATTTTGGATGGACACCAAGTGCATGATGATTTCTCTGTGGTTGGCTAAAGAGAGATAAACATGGTATTAGGAGTATACTGGTTGTATTCCCTTTGAGAATTTATGTACGAATATCATTGTGTGTAGATGAAATTGACATTAGAGGGCAAGAAAGTAGGACTTCGTGGTATTGCAAATGGCATTCCAAGAGTTGTCTAGGTTAATATTATGGAAATGTCAATTTGTAAAGGACAAGTAGCTTGGGCAGCACAATGTTTGGTAATAACCACTAAATCTTCTATAGGTTGGAAATCTTATCATGTTGATATTCAATCTATTTTGGATAAACATAGTACGGTTTCTAGTGATATACTTTAGGATTACCATCGGAGAGAGGGTTTCAACATAGAATAGAGCTTGATACAAGGTCCAAGCTTGTCACCAATACTCTCTATTGCCATGCTTGGACACACAAGGAAGAGATAGAAAAAACAATTAAAGAACTCTTATACATGGGGCACATTAGGCGAAGCTTTAGTCTCATTGCATTGTTAGTGGTTTTCATTAATAAGAAGGATGACATGATGAAGATGTGCATTGACTATAGGGATCTCAATACAAAGAGAATCGAGAATAGGTATCTCGTTCCTAGTATCAAGGAATTGATAGATGAGCTATATGGGGCAGCTTAATCTTTCAAGATTGATCTTTGTCTAGGGTATAATCAAATTGAGGTAAGAGAGAAGGATGTACACAACATTTTTCAGATGTTATTATGCGCACAATGAGTTTTGGTCATGCCTTTTAACTTGGTCACCTTCCAATCTTCTATGATCCAAGTATTCATTGATCGATTGAGAAAATTTGTTCTAGTATTTTGTGATGACATTCTTATCAATAGCAAAATGTGGGAGGACCACTTGAGGCATCTTGATGGGATACTTGGCATAATAGAGCGACAATTATTCTTTGTGAAGGAATCCAAATGTGAGTTCAAAATGACATAAATCCTGTTCTTGAAGCATAAAATCATTGTTACAATTGTTCAACTAGATCAACAAAAACACATGCAATTTTAGATTGGTCCCTTTTGAAGACATTGACATAATTAAAAGGATTTTCTGGCTTTTGCAGTTACTACAAGAAGTTTGTTAAGGGCTTTTCAAGTTTAGTGGTACCATTGATAGATTTGATAAAGAAGGGAGCTTTCTCATCGTCAGATTCAGTATAGCAAGCCTTTAATAAGCTCAAGGAGGTGTTGTGTTCATGCCCAATTTCAACTATTCTTGATTTCTCACTTCCTTTTGTTTTAGAGTGATGATTTAGGAGAAGGGATTGAGCAATTTTGATACGAAATGGGCATCACATAACATTCAAGAGCTGGAAGCCAAAGAGGATAGAAAAGGGATTTTTGATCTATGACAAGGAGATGTTTACCATCATTCATGCGGTGGCCAAACTTTGGTAATGTCTTGTTTGTGGTAAATTCATGGTCAAAATGGATTACAATAGTTTGAAATTCTTCCTTAACCAAAGAGATTTGAATGATAGGCAACAAAATGGTTGAATAAACTTCAAGCGTATGATTTTAAAATAAAGTATCTTAAAGGTAAAAAATAATGTTGTAGCTGATGCACTTTCTAGGAAGCCTACTTGATGTTCCTCATTGATGATGATTGGAAGGCTACTATTATGATTGAGTATTTTAAGAAATGGATTTGCTACTAACCTTCTTGACAGTATAGTGAAGGATGACAAATATGCAGTACAAGGAGACCTTATCCTCTACATGGATAGGATATTTTCAACCCCAAAATCCAAAATGGAGGAGAAGACATTGAGAGCCTTCCATGAGACACAATTAGTAGGGCATTCAAGGTTTGACAAGACTTAGAGATCAGGGCAAGGTTTTGCTGGAAAGGACTTAAGAGGACAACCTCAAGCATATGATGAAGTGCATCATTTGCCAACAAGATAAAGTAGAGCATGCTCTTTCAGTCGGATTGTTGTAGCCTTGCCTATTCCAAATAAAAAATGAGACCATAGACTTCATCATGGGTCTTTGTAGAGTACATGAAAAATATTGTATTTTTGCTCTTGTGGAGAGACTAATTAAGTGTGCACATTTATGTGCTAATTATTTGGAGTTCAAGGCTCCCCGATTGGGTAACTCATTTTTTAAAGAAGTGTTTGTATTACATGGATTGCCTAAAAACATTGTGAATGAAAGGGGTAGTAAATTCTTTAGTGCTTTTTGACAGGAGTTATTTAGTTGATAGGTAAAAAATCAATTCGAAAGCTACCACCCTCAAATTGATGGATAGACAAAGATATTGAACAAATGGGTCAAAAGATATTTGAGGGACTACATTTTGAATCAGCAACTAGCATGGGTCAAATGGTTGTATTTGGGAGAATATTACTACAATACTTCCTACCATATGTCTACAAGGATATGATACTATATGGTAATGATGCTCTAACTTTTGTTGATTTTGTGTTTACAAATAGTAGGGTACCAGTCATTTTGGTGATTTGGTCAATCATAACCAAGACATATTGAGGTTATTCATATCATCTTCAACAAGATCAAAACTGCATGGAGAGGACATTTGAGATTGGAGATTTGGTGTTTCTATAGTTTCAGCCAAACAAGCAGTCTTCCATTAGGAAGAGGGGATCCAAAAATCTCACACACAAGTTTTATGGACCATACAAGATCATAAGAAGAGTGGGCGAGGTTGTCTACATATTGGAGTTGCTAGAACACTACAGGGTTCATAAAGTCTTCAATGTTTCATGACTCAAATAGAGCTCTTTGGAAACACATAGTCCTTAAGCAAAGTTGACTCCCTTGGGTGATGAGAGGAAGCTAATATTGATTCCTAAAGCCATTATTGACATCAGAGAGAAGAATTTGTGGAGAAAGAGAGTATCATCAAGTGCGCAGTGCATTGGAATGATCTCCCCATATAAGGTGCTACATGGGAAGATAGAGAGATACTTGAGCTACCAGAATGACAACTGCTTGATAACAATTATGGGAAGGGCAGATTGATATGTCCCATGCTTAGAATGAAAGAATTAATTGAAGACCTACAACCTGTTTATATTTCCCATAGGCTAAAGGACAAAATAAAGGAATTAATTTAATAATAGCAATTTAAGTTGGGCCCAATCATCTTTCAAAAGGGCAATTTAAATGTTATAATTTTAGTGGCTATCTTAATGAGAAATTATAAAATCCATGTAGTATTTTATCTACAAGGTGTTTTTTAAATACTTAAAGTCTAAAAATGAAATCAATTATGGGTGCAAAAGGGGGTGCCTATAAAGGAAAGACAAGTGCTCAAAGCAAGGCATCCAATCATCATTGTATTGATTTCTATTTTGAAATTTGAGGATTTAAGGACAAAAATCCTCTTGTCCAATTGGTGGTGATTCTATTCAGGGATCACATTTGAGCTTATTATTGCAGTTTATTTTTACTGATACAATTTATAAGTAGGAGATATTTCCACAACAAGTCAAATTGTGATATTGCTATCAGATTCAACTTTGTAGTTTTTGAGTCAAACTCATTGGTCCATGATCTGAATTAAGAAATCAGATTACAATACCTGGTGTGATACCTGCAGTATTGTCAAGTTCGATGTAAAGAACTAAGAAGATTAACAACAAGATTGCAAGCTAAAAAGTGATCCATTCTATTCAAAATTGGAGTTTATACAAATCTGATGGATCTCAAGGGTCACAAGAATCTCTTGGAAATGAAATGAAGAGTCATCATAATGTTTATTACAAATAAACTATTAAAACTACCAAAAAACTATATATAAAAAATAGGTCCACTTGGAGAAGGCATAACTTTCTAGTCCTAGCTCCGAATTGTGAACCGTTTACTTCGTTGGAAAGGTATTCAATAAATTTTGAATCAAATTTCGGAGGTAACACTATGTTCATACCTTCGTAAACCATCCAAGCCCAAAAATTCTCCGAAGACCTTCAAAAATGCAGTTTACTGAAACATAGAAGAAATTGAAAAATTGGATTTCAGTATTTTCCCAATTTAATCCTGATCAGTCCATGTTTCATGAGTAGTGGTTCACAAGAACCCATCTCTCATGAGAATGAATGGAGCACTTAGCACTCATTGCATCTAGATGATGCTTACAGAGGTGAAACACCAGGACTTCCTGGGAGGTCACCTATCCCAGTACTACTCCAGCTCAAGTGCACTTAACCACGGAGTTTCCTGCAAGGTTAAGCCCACTTTGCTTGCTAGTCCCGGTGCTTCACCTCTGTGAGCATCACCTAGATGCACCAATGAGTGCTAAGTGTTCCATTCATTCTCATGAGAGATGGATTCTTGTGAACCACTACTCATTAAACATGGGTCAATGAGTTTGACTCAAAGACTACACAGTTGAATCCTGATAGCAATATCACAATGATACAATTTGTATTTTGCATGCAAATTCTCAACATTGTTAAATTATCATTTTCATTTGGGTGTCAAGTGTATCTCTATCGTTGCATCAGATTCCCAGATTTGATGTTAACAATTGCCAAGTACAACAGTAGGGTGTAAGTCTCTTTTTAGCAGCCACTGTATAGTTGCAGCTTGCTGCACAGTTGGCTGTCCAAATTGACAGCCATTGAAGGCCGCTTCATCACTTTCCAGTCAATTGTCTCTGTAGCAACCTCATGTGCCGCCTGTGCAAATCCCGTAGCTGCTTCATCTTCCTTTGCTGCAGATTTCATACTGTCACAACTTAGAGATCAGCTGGCTCCATCAATTAAAGAGCCATACATTCTGATTTGCATAATTTTAAAGGGCTTTGCCATCTGTACAGTTGTATGGTTTGATGTAAGTGGGTTCTGCTGATATATACAAGTTTAGATCAATAAACTCTTCAATAAGTTAGTTGCTGGTTCATTTATATGCTGTTTTGGATTTCCATGCTGCTGAGAATGATATACTGATTAATTTCCAACTATTTTGAGCTGTCATTCGTCATAGTGAACAGATCTGCCGTTGTTGTTGATTGCAAAGTGAACTGAATTAATGGTGAATACTCTTTTTTGCTGTTCTGGGATCAATTGCTGATGATTTTAGCTGTTATCATTATTTATTTGGACTAACACTCAGATCTGAAAGTTTCTATTAATTATTTAGCATCATTTATTATTGGATCTGCTGGTTGATTTGTGTTAGTTTGAAAAAATGAAAGCCCAAATCTTGCTATTTCTGATCATATATTACAGAGCTTAGTTGTAAGTTTTAGCATTTGTCTTTGGTTTTCTATAAACATAAAATACCAAAGTTTGCATTTATTCGTAAGGTTCTTGATTGGGGACAGTACATTGGAGATCTCATCCGTGTTGTGTGAATAAAGCTTTTCTATGTTTGGTGTGTGAACTATAGAGCCCCTGATTCCTAGAAAGGGGTAAGTAGTCAGGGTCATTTCTAATGAACCCTCGAGGGATAGGTCTAGGTCTAGGGATTTGTTGCAGTATGTGAGCTAATCGTATTTAGTCTAAGTTACAGGTATGGATACGTGTAGGAGTATCCAGTATGTGGATATAGGCAAAAAAAAATTTGGGGTTTGGTTATGTGGGTTCGGGTACGTATATATACATATATATATATGTATGTATGTATGTATATATATAATAAATTTATATTTATACAAAAAGATTAAAGAAATATACAGAATTAAATCATTTGATAGCATGATACTTCATCATTGATCAATTCCAAATGCCAAAGATAAATATTAAATGCCAATTGATAGTTTTTAAATATTCAAACAAGCCGTATCATATATCTTCATGATTCAAATGAAAATCATTGCAATTACAAAATTGACAATAAAAAATGGTAATTGTCTTCTATCTTCATTGTAGTTCATTAATCATCAAAAGGATTATAAAAAAATCATCATCTATTGCATTTTCAGCTGCTGTAGTTGCAAGTTCAAGATCATTTGAACCCAAAGCGGTGCCACTCGCACTAGATGCACCATGTGTAGGTATCTATCTCATCATCATCATCACCTGTGGGAGTCTAGTAAGATCCTCAATGGTTGCATCCCAATTGGCGTACTCAGGGGCTACATCCCAAAGTTTCACTGCCCCATCCTTGTAGAGGGGATCCTTATGTGACAAAAGACGCAATTGGAATGAATATAAACCAAGTCTTCAAATTTCTTTGAACCCAACCGATTACGCTTCACTGAGTGGATAAAGGGTATGTACTCCAATTCTGTTCAGCGGCAAAAGAACTTACAACCTGAATAGTAAACCAACAAAAATAAAAATAAAAATGCGAAGTAAATTAAAGAATGTTAAGTACTAAATCGTAAAATACAAGTAAAAAAAAACAAAACTTATATGTGAGAGGATCTTGATCGCAAGAGGTTGGAGGTACACAAAATCTTGACCATGGAGGTACTACCATGTGACAACATCCATGTCGGCTTGGTCATTAATAGCTGTTGGACTATGACTTCTTCCTAAGCCAAACAAGCCAAATTCTTTCCTAACATCTTTTTTTTCTTTTTCATCTTGGAAGAGTCTAGTAAATGCGCGCTTTTACCCATTAGCAAGTTCAACATCTCTACATGGTGGTAATCTCCCTAGCATAGAAAGTGCTTTCTTGCTATAGTACCTTAGAGATAGGGCATATGCAAGGAGTTGCAATGGTGTGGTCATCTTTTCCCAACGATGATGAATGATTGATTCCACCTTTTTGCAAAAGGTTTCACTTTCTACGCGGTCATTCTCATGATTTTGTATTACCAATTTTACTTTCTCTACCATTGTGTGCATGCCATCATAGACATCCCCAAACAAGGTGCATCTATATCAGCAAATCAGAGCATAGTCATGATAGGTTTGGTGAATTCCAATACATATTCCAAACAAGCCCATCAATTGTCATGTAGGACTAATGACGACCTTTTTGGCCCTCTCTAAATTTGAAGACTTCCATACACCCCATTGGTTGCAAATAACCATTTGACACAATGCCTCTCACACCCTCATAACAATTGTATGAGATGGAAATCAGGTCTCAACAACCTAGGATCATGTTAATAGTAAGTTAATAACAATACATATTATGTAAATACCACATTAAAAAATAATAAATATTAAGCAAATTTATATACAAATTGATATTGAACATGACATGAATAAAATTAAATAAATAAATTAAATTTACCTTCAACACCTCCAATCTTGAGAAAGATCTGAACATTGCTTGTGACATTTGGTGGTTCGTCACATACCTTTGGATCTCCTCGCTCTCTTGGTATATTTGTTTCATCCACTCTATTTGAGTGCCAATTTGTTGCATCACCAAGTTGAGGGAGTGTACAATGCACAGTGTCCAAAAACTGTGCTCATATCTTGCCTCAACCAAAGCACTTGCACCCCTACAATCTTTTGCATTGTCTGTAATTACTTGGACCACATTCTCATTACCTACCATCTCTATGTACTTAATGAGGATTTTGGAAATGAACTCTGCATCATTCACTTCCTCTTCACAATCAATTGCCCTAAAAAACATTGCCCCTTTGGGGGACACTACAATAACATTTATCAATGGATGGTTTTTGCTATCTTTCCATCCATCATAAACAATAGAAACACCTATTTCAATCCAAGAATCTCTAATTGGTTGTAGCAAGTTCTCTATAGAATTTCTCTCTTTGCAATTAGGTGGTACACACTTTTTCAAACCCAAGACTTGTGAAACCAGGAGGTGCACTATTGATTATCGATACCTTTTTTTGCCAATATGGCGATCTCACAAAGTTGAATGGAAGACCATTGGCATAGATGCAACGTGCAATTTTTTATTTAGCAATATCTCTTGCCTCCATTTTAAATGCCTTGTCTAATGAATCTCTCTTGTGGGTGGGAATTTGTGCTTCGTCTTTGTCTTCCATAGAGGGTACATGCAAGAAGGGATGTTTGGAGGCTGCTACTGCATTAGTGGGTGAATTCATTGTTTTTTTTTTCTTTCTGGCAGGATAAGCACCTTGTTTTGCTCATGCAACCATTTTATTAGTATCTTGTTGTTCTTTTAGGATTGCCTCTATTTGTGTCAGAGTCTAATGGATCTCTCTTGTGGGTGGGAATTTGTGCTTCGTCTTTGTCTTCCATAGAAGGTACATGCAAGAAGGGATGTTTGGAGGCCATTACTGCATTAGTGGGTGAATTCATTGTTTTTTTCTTTCTAGCAGGATAAGCACCTTGTTTTTCTCTTGCAACCATTTTATCAACATCTTCTTGTTCTTTTAGGATTGCCTCTATTTGTGTCGGAGACAACCCCTTCTCTCTGGGCCTATACACGTTCCCATCCCCTTACCAACAAGGCCCATAAAGTGAAGTTTCAATCGAGAAATTGAGCTATTTTTTTTAGATTACAAAAATTACACTTCCAAATATATCCCCCACCTACAATTTGTGAAATCCTTGTGGAATGTCTCCATAAAGGAGATTCTTTATCAATTTTGAATTTTTGGTTTCCTTCCCCACCCATTGAACTTTGACTATTGGCCATTCTTGCAATTTGATTTCTTGCTACTATAAGAAATTACATAAATTTAAATTAGAAAAAAACTAAGAAATGCAAGCACACAAGTGCAAAGTAAAGATACAAAAACATTATAACAAAGAGGTAAACTTATTTCTTTGTTTCTTTAAAATAAATAGAAAAAAAGTTGATAAAATTCATCACAAATTTGAAAAAATTCATTAAAAGACTCAAGAATATGGTCAAATGCTTACCTTAGACGCTTAGATCTCCTTTGTGGAAGCTATCTGGCACCCCACGAATGATACCCTTCACAAATAATCACCTGCCCTTCGAAATGTCAAAATGAAGACCAAATGAGATGAAAGCAAAATAGAAAACAAAATGATATGTTGTTACAATGAATGGCTTCATAAAGGGCCATTTTAGGGTTTTAGGGAAAAAATATATAGAAAAAACACTTTATGCAATGTTTTTTAAGTGAAGAAATGGCAAAATGAAGACCAAATGAGATGAGAGCAAAATAGCAAACAAAATGATATGTTGTTACAATGAATGGCTTCAAAAAGGGCCATTTTAGGGTTTTAGGGAAAAAAATATAGAAAAAACACTTTATGCAATGTTTTATAAGTGAATAAAGCATCATTGGAAGTGGATGCTACCAGACGCTCTCTAGATGCACTCAGGATGCACATTTGCTCCTGTAGATGCGTTGCGCATCCGGGCACACGCACAATTGTGGATGCACACCTAGAGAGCATCCACATCCAGTGCGGAGCTTGCGGTGTGCATTTCGTCCAGTATCTTGATATTTAGTACAAGAATTTAAGATTGTAGCATAGACTTGCTGCCATTGGTAATGTCACTAAGCCACTACTTTTGAGTTGGAAAGAAGTTTCTTGGTCAATTAAGATTGTGTTAAGATGTAATAAGAATGATAGTAGAAAAAAATTTTAGTGGTAACCAAGGAAGGTAATTATGCTTTGCTACTGGTAAGGTTATGAAGCCAGTACTTCTAAATTGGAAAGAAGTTGCTTGGTTAATTAAGATTGTTAAAATGTAATAAGAATCATAGTAGAAAAACAAATCTAGTAGTAACTAAGGGTGGTTATTACAAAATATGAAGTTGTGATAGTTGAAGCAGAATATGAATCGTCGCGGTTCTTGTTGATGTGAGTTTTGTTCCACGACAACATGTAGAATCAAACACTTGAGGTTTTAGAATGAAACACCAAATATTCAATTCTCTCTTGATATAAGGTCATCTCTCATGCTATAAGCTTGCAAAGTAAGATCATGAAATGACTTCAAGGTTCCCTTCAATTGTGGACACTCCCTCAGTGAAATAATGCCCCTCAGTGAATGTGATTTGTTGGTAATCACTTAGGGGACTTATGCTATTCTTTCAATGGATATCAACCACTTGCACTTCTAAAGACTTAGCTTCACAATGTGCAATGAAAATATAGCTTTTTGATTTCCAACTCTCCTTCAACTTCAACTTCAACTTAACTTCTACTTCTTCTTCTAACTATGAATGGAAAGAAGCATGAATGATTTGGACTCTACTAGATGTAGCTTGATTAGCAACTCCACCCATCTAGTGCAAGCTTCTAAGGAACACTCGAATGGTTTTCAAATCAATATCCCCTCTCCAATCCCATCAAATGGATGCAAACTAAAGATTGAACATCAATTGAAGTTAAGTGCTTTCAATCATCGGCTTACCACACAAGGCACACTTCAATCAGCAAGAGGCTAGTGGTCGGGATTTGTTCAAGTCAAGCAAGTCAAGCAAGTCAAGCAAGTAAACATCCACAACCTCTTTCATCCAACTAAACTACATCTAAACAACATGAAATGAAATCCTACTCTAAGTGAGGGATGCAAAGAACCATGCAATACTCCAAAATGATCATATATATCCACCATGAAGACCGACAATGAATAAAGAACAATTTTGGTAGTACTTTGGCAACAATTCTTCAACATAACTCTCTTTACAAATGATGTGAGCAAGCCTTTATATAGGGGCTTCAAATACAATGAATGGCCAAGATTAATTTAAAATCAAGGGCCAATATTAATCCACATAAACCCTAATTAGGGTTTCCATAACCACCTGCTACAAATATTAAATGCCCACCCAATTACAATTAGGCACCACCATGTGGGCCAATAGAAAAATTACATCACCTTCACGGGCCAACAAGAAAATAGATTAGGTAGAAGCTTGTAGAAGAAGAAAACTTATAGAAGAAGCCACCATTCAATGAACCAATAAGATGATGCCACTTGTATTTATACCAAGCCATCTTTGAGAATATTCTTTTTTTTATCCCTTTTTTCTCTTTTGATATATTCAAAGAATCTAGACACAATATGGTGAATTTCTTCCACTAAGGATACTTGGCACGTTCTCATTGGTTGAGGACAGGGCTGCCACCTCAGCAAACTCATCTAGAAATTTTATAAATACCCCACTTGCTGATGAGAAATCATTTGTTAAGCCCTCGATTGTGATGACTCATCCTCATAATTGCTGCTTCTTCTTGAAATTTCTTCATCCCTTTCTCTAGAATCTCTCTCTTGTCTTAATCTTCTAAGTTATTCCAACAAATGGATTTCTTGATCCTTTTCATCTCATTGTTGATGAATCCTCTTTCATTCTTCATCAACATCTTCATCTTCTATCGTTCTTGAACTTTTGGTTTCATGCTTCTTGCTTTTGCTGGTGGATCCGACTCCCTTTCCTTTAGGTGTTTGATCACCTCTCATTCCATCTTGGGCTGGCATGTCCTTTGTTTCTTTGGCTTGAGGTCTTGTCCCTGAGGTTTCAGCCCCTCTTGGCCTTAGATCTTGAGCTCTCACCACCTTTCTCCATAGTAGAACCTGCAACAAACAACCCTTAGTCAATTCCTGATTTTGTTACATGAAACTTGAATTTGTTATGTGTTGATGTATGAAAATCAGACTTCTGCGATTTTATATCAGACTTAAAATCTAGTCAATCTAGGGTACAAAATGATATGGAAACATTGAGAATCTGATTGAATTTCTATCCTGGATGCTCAAGCGCCCTTATCAATCCAATTTCAATCTGATATTAATAACAAACGGGACTGGGATGTGAATAACAAAGTCTGATATAAAGTGAAGTGGCTCTGAAAGTCATTGTTTATTGCAGCAAAAGAAAGAAATTTCAAGCCTTATGATGACTTTTCTTTAATGCAGGCCTTGAAATCGTGTATGATGATTGAAATCAGACTTAAACTTTACTGGTAAATTCTTAAAATCCTGAGCATTTGCAAGTGAATGCTTGTAAATTGTCAACCTTTGACCTGCAAAATTACAAAAAAGTGATGTAAATCACACTTTATCAACTCCTTTATCCAAGGCTGCAATGAAATGATTAGGAAAAAAACACAATAATCTACCCCAGCTGGTTTGAAATTTCTCAGCTATGCTTGCAATCGGATTTAAAGTAAGATTCTTGAATTTTAGAAATGGCTTTGTTTATATAGATCTTGATTTTCCCTTGCAATGCTATGATATTTAATCCTTATCATCAGATATTAAATGCTTCAATTGCATTGAATGAATGACCTTGCATTAAATTTATTTCCTTTTGCCATTTCAATTTCGAATTTAGGGCCCTCATGTGATTAAGTTCGAGGTATACATGGGCCCAATTGATGCTCATCATTGAATTCAATGAAGCCTTGCATTAAATGTGAGGCTTATCCTTGCTTAATTAATGTTTGCATTGAGTTTTGCGCCTCTTTACTTATCCAGATCTGCATCGAGTTTTGTGCTGCCTCCACATAAATTTCATGTGGAATCCCTGCCTTGATTTTAGAGCCCATACACTAGGCTATAGGGTCCATGCAAATTCGAATTTATGCCTGATTAGGCCTCACATGTTTCATGCTTGGTCTGATTTTAATGTTTTGCGCCCAGATTTAGGTCCATGCCCTGAATTTTGGAGTCCCCACTTGTTTGTTACCCAAACATTACATGCTTAGAGATCAGATTTGGGACCAAGGGGCTGATTTTAAATGATTTAGGGGCTGATCTATACCAGATCTAACCCACACGTTACATACTTGGGACTGATTTAGGTCCCACTCATTCAAATTTAAATTTGATATGCAGTTCCAAGGCCACACGTTAGGGATATAGGGCAGATCTCTTAGAGTTTTGAGCCCAGATTTAAGGCCCTAGGTGACACGTTGCATACTTTAGGCCATATTTAGCCTCTTTCTCCATTGAATTAGGGCCTGATCTGATTAGATCAGGTCCACACGTTTCCTAATGGGGCTTTTTACATCGATTTATGCCCAGATTTAGGGCCCATTTGGATCAAACTTGGGCTTAGAGTTTACGAACCAGGTCCACACGTTTCATTCTTGTGCCTTGCTGATTGGTTGGAGCTGCAAATTTTGAAGTAGGGCCCATGACTTTGCATTTGAAGTGAATTATAGCCTCTTCAAGGCCATTCGAACTTAGTAAAGGGGCCTTAGAGATGGGTTTTGTTTCCAGCTCATCCTACAAGGGCCCAATCCATGTCTCATCCCCTCCTTTATTAAATCATGAGATGAGAAGGTGCTTCCTCCTTTTAAATTGAGATGAGAATAGATTTCATGGGAATGAAGGAGTCTCATCTCCACTTCAATTGAGATGGAAAGAGACTTCATGGGAGCGAAGGAGAGTCTCATCTCCAACCCAAGGGGACGAAGAAGAGTCTCAGACCCATTCCATACTTAGACAAATTTTTTCTCTCCTAGCCCACAATTTTTCTTCTATTTCCCCCTTCTAGACTTAGCCAATTTTCTCAATTTTCAAAATTTTTCCCAACGAAGGCCATCTAACCCTTGTTGATGCCTCACCTTCATGTTGTATGGGCATTCCTTGGTGGAATGACCCATGATTTGACAAATGTCACAAAATGCCATTTTGGGACACAACCCCTTTGTATGGCCGCTCGCCTTGAAGTCTGTACACCATATGTCAACTTCCCCTTTGTTGGTACCCCCTTTCATGGTCTTGAACTCCATCATTCTCTCCATGTCCTTTTGGATTGCCCTAACTTTTTTTTTTGACTTGCCATCACTGCCATTGTCATCCTCCGAATTGTCTTCTTCGTTGGAAGAGAACTTGCTTTTTTTCTTCTTGGAGGTCTTCTGTTCGCTCTCCAAGTCCATCGCCCGGTTATAGGCGTCTATGTATGAGGTGGGGGGCACTATCTTCATTTTCCTCCATAGGTTAGATTTCAGGCCCTCCACGAACCATCTTTTCTTCAGGCCATCCGTTGGCTGACTATCCATTTTTCCGACTAACTCCTTCAGTCGGCGATTGTAAGCCTGCACAGTCTCCGTCTTACCTTGTTTGGTACCATATAGCTCGGAAACAATTTCATTGTCATCCCTCAAGAGCCAAAACTCCTTTTGGAATTCTGTCTTGAGTTCGTCCCAAGTGGTTACCTTTGTTTTATCCACAACAGAGTACCAATCAATGGCTACCCCTCTCAGTGTGGCCGGAAACTGTTTTACCCATTCTGCGTGGTTGGCGATGCCATTCGCCGACCAGATTCTCTCGCACGTACGACAATGCCAAACAAGGTCTTCTTTTCCATCGCCATGGAACTTGGGTAACTTCTCCTTGTTAGTTGCCATATTCACCCTGGGGGGTGGGACAGTGGTATGTGCTGTTTACCTGCGGGGGTAAACTTAGTATTGCACAGACATAGTACAGGAAATATAATAAACACAGAATGTATCATAGAATAATAAATACTTTCATTAATCATTCCATATTGGCAAGTACATTTACATCGTAATGATCATACAATCATATCCCATGTCCAACCTCCGAGAGATTATATAAAGTACCCGAAGGGCCACGACCGAAACGTCGTGACGTAACTGTCTAACCTCTCGGTCGCTAACGACCGAGAGTAACATAATACTTTACTAATATAATAACCCGTACATACAATTATCCGACAACATCATCCCCCCAAAAAAAAACAAGTCGTCTCCGACGACTTACAACAACAGGGAGATGAAATACACCACATAGAAGAAGAAAATCACTGAGAAGGGGCAGAGGGGCGTCCCTGAAAAGATGAAGTGCCGCCCTCCCCATCAATGCTGCGTCCAGTAGGTCTTTTCCGTCACATCCCATTCCTCTCGTGCCTGCACCAAACTTGTCTCCAAAACATACTGTTCAGCTATAGCCTCCACTAACACCATACTGTCTCCCTAGCCAATCTGACCTTGATAGCCACCCGTGCCAACTTCTCTGCTTCCAACTCCTGGGTACGCTGAGCCAAGTGTTGCTCTACTGCCTCCAACTGGGTGGTTAGCTCCTCCCGAGCTCTCTATGCATCCACCAAGACAGTCTCACGTCCAGCCAACACCTACTCCAAGTGCCTCAAAGCGTAGTACCCCTCTTGAAAGACTTGTTCCAGTGCTCTCTTCACCTCCGGCATGCAGACACTCCATGCCTATAGCAGCTCCGATCTCATCAACAGGTCACACTCTCCAAGGGTTGATAACTGAACCGACTGGGGGTCTAGGGGGCAACGCACTCTCAAACCCACACAAAAGTCTATGGAACACACCATTTTGTGATTTTCTTCTGATCCCACACTCTTTTCTGTAAAGCGCTTATGTTTTCCTTACTACCTCATTATGTCCTACCCTTCGGTACCATACGTTATTCATTTTGAACTGTTTTGATTTGTCGTCTTTTTTTTTTTTTTGGTAACTTCTCCTTGCTCTGCTACCAGTCCTTCCTTGTTCTTATTTATTTTCCCTTTTCTCTATCGTACGACGATGTTGCTACTGCTAAACAATCTCTTCTAACTGTACGGTTGCTGATGCTGGACGAAATGTTGCTCACGATCCCTAGGGTATGGTTTATCCTCTGACCGTACGAAAATGTGTCCGTATTGGGAGCAGCGTACGTTGTATTTCAAATCCCTCCAAAGACTTACTTGCCATACAACTCCGTACGGTGCCTTCTCACTCCCTCCGCCATACGGACATATCTACAATAATTGCCGTACTGACGTGAGTGTACGTTGCAATTTCAACTCGACCTGCTGGTGCCGTACGACCCTTGATTGCGTACGGTCTTAATTGCCGTACGGTGCGCTTAACTTGCAATGTCGTGCCTTGCAGTACTGTACGGTGTGACTGTTGTGCGATAGTTTAAAACTCAAGCTTTTGTTTGATCGCCGTACGACACCTTATAATGCCGTACGGTGGTTTTGACTTGCACTTTTCAGTTGCTGTACGGTGTCGTACGGTTCCGTACAATGACAATTGTTTTTTTTTTTTTCAATTTTTTATTATATTTTTTTTTTCTTTTTTTTTTTTGTTTCTTTTTTTAATATATATATATATATATATATATTTTTTCCACTGTACGGTCATGCATAGCCGTACGGGTGTTTTTCAATTTTTTGTCCGGAGGCTTCTTTGGTCACCCGTACGGACGTCTGTCGAGTCCCTCTCGGTTGCTCTGTCCCTCCTTTCGGATCCATCCTCTCCGGGTAAAGTTTCAATTTGGTCCCATTGCTGCCGTCATGTATCCATTCGTCGAGAATCCACAGAGTGTGTAGTCGTTCCCTCTCCTTGTTGCCGAGTCTGTTTTCAATGGCGATCCAAAAGCTTGGAACCATAAATTCTACAAGGACCACAGTCTCCTTCCCGTACATAATAAGGAGAATAAAGAGTTTGACGGTTACAGTCTTCCACACAGGAATCCAATCGTCTCCCATGGCGATGGTTTTCAGATTTCTCTCATCCATCTCCGTACCCAGATTCAAAGGTTTCACCGTCGGTTCTTCATACTTCATAGCCTCCTTGTTTTTAAACTGATGTGCAAGTATGGTGTCCATTGTAGCTTCTCCTTCCTTATACTCCCCGTACTCTAGAGGATATTGATTTGGCTTTTTTTCTTCGACGCTTAATACATTGCAGGAGGGTGAGAACATCTCATAGTCCTCCTGCTGCCAATGGAACAATCCATTTAATGAGTCTGTGTCATCCTCCGAATAGCATCCTCCGAGTTTTAGTATCCCTTCGGCATCTGGATCCATCCCCTCTTTGCCTTCGTCTCGTGGGTCATTCTCCCCTTCGGATTCGGATCCCGAGGAAGAGGCAAGTTCCTCGCTCACCAACTGGGTCCGGAGATCAATAGTAAATTTCTTGCCTCCACTCTCCATCGAGAGTGTATTCCGTTTCCAGTTGTGGTTTGCCTTCGCTGCCACTAGCCATCCTCTTCCGAGTATGGCATCATACCCTTTTTGTTTCAACGGAATGACCACAAAGTCGAGCACAAATGGTTGTGCACCCACGGTGACTTGTTGTGCCATCAACGTGCCGAGGGGTTTAATCCCGTGCTGGTCGGCACTTAGCAGATTAAACGTAGGTGGCCACAGAGTGGGCTTCCCTAGCTTTTTCCATGTGTCCTCCGGAAGGACGTTTACCCCGGATCCGCCATCTACTATAGTATCCGTTAGGATGGTGCCCAGGATGCCCATCTCCACCACGGCTGGATGTCTGCCATTGTTGACGGCGAGCAACATTGGATTTGTCACTGAGTTTCCCGGTACGGAAGCATCCGTGTGTCTCGGTTTGGGTTTATCAACCTTTGTACCCAACAACACTGTCCCCAATTGAGGCATGATGTATAGGAGGTCCTCCAGCTTGACAGGCACCTCCAGTTGAAGCATCTGCCGTACAATGTTCCTCTCCGTGTCTATGTAGTAGGGTCCGGATGATTCGTGTGTCTCTCCCCGTTGGGCTTTCATTGCCCTTTCTATTTCCTCCCTAGCCTCCGCCATTCTCTGCTTCTCCGTTCGGGGATGGGGGTAGCGGGCTTCCTTCGCTTGCCCACGAGTAAGAGCAAGTATAGATTCTTTAATCCGTGTGTTGCCTTCGATATCAATCAGATTGGCCCTTACGCCAGACTTCGGACAATTAGCATCTTCATGGTCCCCAGGGCCACACCACCGACACAGCTGTTGAGGGGCATCACTATTGTTACACTCACTTGCGTAATGACCCCATTGGTTGCATGCCCTACATTGGATCATTGGGCGTCCCTTCGCGTCATACTGGACCCTGTTACGGGTGGAATTATTATTGTTCCCTCCTCCACCTCGCCGGTTGCCACGGTAACCTCCTGAAGATGCATTATTGTTTGGTTCCGTCCCCCCTGTTGTGGATGGTTGTTCTTGTGTATAGAGCACTTGCTGGTTATGCGCCTTCAGATTGTATGGGCATTCCTTCGTAGAATGTCCCATAATCTGGCAGATGTCACAGAATGCCTTCTTGGGACAGGCACCCTTCGTGTGGCCGCTCTCCTTACAATCCGTGCACCACAGTTCATCATCCTTGCTTGTTGTCCTCTTCATTGTCTTAAACTCTTTTAACATCCGTTCTATATCCTTCTGAAGGGGCGTGACTTTCTTCTTCGGCTTCTCGTCGCTGCCACTCTCCTCTTCGGACGTATCGTCTTCAGATGACGAAGATCTATTCTTCTTCTTTTTGGCCGTCTTATCTTCGCTTTCCAAGTCCATGGCCCAGTTGTATGCATCATTGTAGGATGTTGGAGGCACAATTTTCATCTTCCGTCATAGCTTAGGATTCAAGCCCTCGACAAACCACCTCTTCTTAAGGCCGTCAGCCGGTTGGCTTTCCATCTTTCCGACTAATTCTTTTAGCCGACGGCCATACGCTCATACGGTCTCCCTCTTCCCTTGCTTCGTTCCATAAATCTCTGAGACTATCTCATTATCATCTCGTAGTAGCCGGAATTCCTTCTTGAATCCCCCCTTCAGGTCATCCCATGTGGTTATGTTCGTTCTATCTAGATCCGCATACCAGTCAATGGCCACACCTCTCAGTGTGGCGGGGAACTGCCTCATCCATTTGTTCTGGTCAGTCACCCCATTGGTTGCCCAGATGGTTTCACACGTACGACAATGCCGTACTGGATCGTCCTTTCCATCATCGTGGAATTTTGGCAACTTTTCCTTATGTGTCGCCATGGTTGGTCGGGCTGATTTTGGTTGTTGCGTGCGCGGTGGATTTTGTGCTCTTGCACCGCTTGTGCTAGAACTGGCGCCCACGTTCCCTTGGCTGATTACTAATGGTACTTGTATTTGTGTAGCAGGTGGAACCGTATTGTGTGGAGTCGTTGGCTCCAATGGCGGGTTTGCCTGCGCGTCCCGTGTGTCTTCGGTCGTACCTTCCCGTGTGCCCTCGGTTGTGCTTCCCCGTGTGCCTTCGGCAATGTGCTCACCTTCGTAGTTCCCTTCCTCCGCACGCCACGTGCGGTTCAAGTCTTCAAACTGGTCTCGCTCTTCCTGAAGCAAGACTTGTCTAAGTCGTGTTTCTTCGAGTAGTTCTTCTCTACTCCGCACTCTCCAATGTTCCGGCGAGATGAACGATTCCCAGTCGGCCCCTGCACCTTCCGTACCACTTCCGGGGTTCCCTTCGGGCAACCCTCCGGCAAGCTGGTCTTTGGCAAGTTGCCTCAGCCTACACCGACGTTCATGCTGTTGCGCGGAGATCAAAGCCTTCTGTATAGCTTCCACTTCGTCATCTCGTGCCTTTTTATTTCTATCTTTATTTAAGACATTGGGCATAAATCCTTCCCTCAACTCTCTTCCCGAGTAGGTCTAGGCAACAGCGCCAGATGTTTACCTGCTGGGGTAAATTTAGTATTGCATAGACATAGTATAGGAAATATAATAAACACAGAATGTATCATAGAATAATAAATACTTTCATTAATCATTCCATACTGGCAAGTACATTTACATCGTAATGATCATACAATCATATCCCATGTCCAACCTCCGAGAGATTATATAAAGTACCCGAAGGGCCAGGACCGAAACGTCGTGACGTAACTGTCTAACCTCTCGGTCGCTAACGACCGAGAGTAACATAATACTTTACTAATATAATAACCCGTACATACAATTATCCCGACAACATGTGCCACCTGCTGCGATGCCGGTTGGGTCGCCGGAAGTGTTTGCTGTACTGGTTGTACGGTAGGTTGGGATGGTCATGTTGGCGTCGATCCTCTGGAATTGTTTGGTACTGTACCGCTTGATGTCCTTGAACTATTGGAACTATCCAAGCCTGGTGGGCTATTGTGATCCCCGTGCCCCTCTATCACTTCGACACTCTCGGCGGCAGCAGTATCCTAAGCCTCCCTCCGTGCGGCTTCCTCTTCTTCCTTCCTTCGGGCTTCTCTTGCTTCCGTCCGTGGGGTTAAGGTTAAGGACCCGAACAAGCTCCTTGTTTCCTCTAGGCGGTCCTCGTCACTTCTTTCGGCCTCCCGGTTAGATTCCTCCAGACGCTCGCCTTCACTTACTCCCTTCGGTAGTCCTTCGGCGCGTCTTCTGAATCTCTCCCTTCGCTTGGCTTGCTGCTGTGCGAGTACAACAATTCTAGCGGCTTGTTCTTCTTCGAGTTCCTTCTTTAAATTTCTATTTTTATTCAATTGATTAGGCATAAATTCTATTCAATGATTCCGTCCTCATTCGTCCTCACATTGATATTCTCCTCCAATGGTATTCCCATCCGTCCACTCATTCCGTCACTTGCCAAATTCGTTTGGCAATGGCGCCAGATGTTTGCCCGCTGGGGTAAACTTAGTTTTGCATAGACATAGTACTGGAAATATAATAAATACAGAATATATCAGAGAACAATAGATGCTTTCATTAATTATTCCAGACTGTCAAGTACATTTACATCGTACGGTTAATACAATAATATCTCTTGTGTCCATCCTCCGAGAGGGTATATAAACTACCCGAAGGGCCACGACTGAAACGTCGTGACGTAACTGTCTAACCTCTCGGTCACTAACGATCGAGGCTAACATAATACTTTATTAACATAATAACCCGTACATACAATTATCCCGACAACATCATCCCCCCAAAAAACAAAGTCGTCTCCGGCGACTCACAACAAAAGGGAGATGAAATACCGGACATAGAATAAGAAAATCACTGAGAAGAAGGGGGCGGAGGGACGTCCCTGAAAAAGTTGAAGTGCCGCCCTCCCCATTAATGCTGCTTCTAGTAGGTCTTTTTCCGTCACATCACATTCCTCCCGTGCCTGCACCAAACTTGTCTCCAAAACATAGTTTTCAGTTGTAGCCTCCGTTAACTCTTGTTCAAACAATACTGTCTTCCGAGCCAATCTAACCTCGATAGCCACTCGTGCCGCCTTCTCCGCTTCCAACTCTTGGGTACGCTGAGCCAAGTGTCGCTCTACTACCTCCAACTGGTGGTCAGCTCTTCCCGAGCTCTCTATGCATCCACCAAGACAATCTCACGTCCATCCAACACCTACCTTGAGTGCCTCAAAGTGTAGTACCCCTCTCGAAAGGTTTGCTCCATTGCTCTCTCCACCTCCGGCATGCAGACACTCCATGCCTGCAGCAGCTTTGGGTCTCATGAACTGGTCACACTTCCCAAAGGCTAACAACTGAATAATTTCCTCCTGCCGTTTTTGATGCCGAAACTCACAAAGAAAATGGGGGTCTAGGGGGCAACGCCCCCAGCGGGGTCGAGGGGTAGCACCCCCGTGGGGTCCTGGGGCAAAGCCCCAGGCACACTCCCTGGCGGCGGGTCTTGGGGCAGAGCCCAAGGCGCTGCCCCTTGACCCCGCCGCCAAGACCAAATTAGCACCCTCAAACCCACACAGAAATCCATGGAACACACCATTTTTGTGATTTTCTTTCGATCCCATACTCTTTCTGCCAACCGCTTCACTACCTGCTTATGTCCTCTTCGGTACCATATGCACTGCGAACTGTTTTTATTTGTTTTTTTTTCTTTAAAAAAACTTCTCGTTACTGCCAGTCCTTGCCGTCAATAAACTGTCTTCCTTTTTAATACCATACCCTTTTTCTTTTTTATTTTCCTTTTCCTTGCCGTACGAACTCTCTCAATTTTTTTTTTCTCTTCCTGTGACTGTACAGAAGCTTATCTTCCTCTTAAACCCCAACTTCTTGTGGTCGTACGGATCAAAATAAAAAAATTAAATGATCCTCAACGCACAGCTGTTTTCCTTTTCTGCAGTACGGATGTACGGATGCAACTTATGTGGCTTGTTGTCCTTCCTAGCCGTACGGACTGCTTAGCCCTTGGCTGTACGACAATGTATGCTTGAACACGTGCGCTTGTTTTCTTCCGCACGTATGGGCTGCTTGTTGCTGTGGCTGTACGGTCTGTACGGAAGTTTCTCCTATTGCACACGTATGACAAAGTTTTCATTTCCCCTTCGCACGTGCAGGATTCCTTGCTGCCATACGGTGAGGGTGTGTTGTTTTATAAGCCGTACGACATGTATTTTTCCCTCGTGTTTCCCCTCACTTTGCTTGCCATACGGTAGCTATACTCCACTCTTTCGCCTTGATTGCCGTACGACACCTTTATCTCCTTTGCTATACAGTGACCCAGCCGTACGGTTATGGAATGCCGCACGGTTTCATCATTGTACGAAGCTTTTAATACTCGACACTTTGCATTACGGTCGTGCGGTGCTCTTTTTTTATTATTATTATTATTATTTTCTCATTATCTTCTGGATGCTTATACGGACGGCTCTTGGTTCGCCTGCCTGACCTCTCAAGTCGTTTTCCATCCTCTTGGTTCTATCCTTGCTCTCGGGTCCATCCTCTTCGGGTAAGGTTTCAATTTGGACCCATTGATGGCCTCATGTATCTCCAATCCGTCGAGAGTCCACAACTTGATAACACCATCGTAGTCGACTTCCCAAAATTTTCTTGGCTTAATCTCATTGTGTAGTCGTTCCCTCAAGCTTTCCCTGTCGCCGAATTTGTTTTCAATGGCAATCCAAAGGCTTGGAACCATAAATTCTACAGGGACCACGGTCTCTTGCCCGTACGTAAGAAGGAGAATAAAGATTTTGAAGGCTGTGGTCTTCCACCCAGGATTTCAATCATCGCCGGCACGAATGATCTTAGGTTCTTCTTCCTTGCCCAGATTCATTGCTCTGACAGGCGGTTCCTTATATTTCATGGGGTTTTGCTCATGAAATTTATGCATTGGGACTTCGCTTACTTTTGCATCCCCTTCATTGTATTCACCGTACTTGGAGGGAAATGTTTCCGGCACCTCCTCAATACTTAGTACATTGCATGCTGGTCAGAAGAGTTCGTAATCCTCTATTTGCCAGTGGAAGAGACCGTTCAGTGAATCTGCATCATCCTCTACGTATTCTCCCAATCTTAGCACGCCTTCACTATTCGGTTCCATTCTCTCCCTTCCTTCATCCCTTCGATCGTTTTCTCCTTCGGAGTCAGATTCGGAGGAGGAAGCTATCTCTTCACTCACCAATTGGGTACGAAGATCAATTGTGAACTTTTTTCCTCCACTCTCCATCGAAAGGGTATTCCTTTTCCAATTATGGTTTGCTTTGGCTGTTACTAACCATCCTCTACCCAGTATGGCGTCATAGCCTTTCTGCTTCAGTGGAATGATGACAAAGTCGAGTACAAACGGTTGTGTACCAACCGTGACCGGTTGTGCCATCAGCGTCCCGAGGGGTTTGATACCCTGCTAATCGACACCCAGTAAGTTGAAGGTTGGTGGCCACAAGGTGGGCTTTCCTAGTTTTTTCCACGTTGCCTCCGGAAGGACATTCACTCCTGACCCTCCGTCCACTATAGTGTCTGTTAAGATGGTGCCAAGGATGCCCATCTCGATGACTGCCGGGTACCTTCTGCTGTTTACAACAAGTATCATCGGGTCCGTTACAGATCCTCCAGGGATGTTCGTACGTGTGGTATTTGGTTGCGTAGCCAAGTTCCCC
The DNA here is from genome assembly GCA_027943335.1 of Chamaecyparis obtusa. Lineage (NCBI taxonomy): Eukaryota > Viridiplantae > Streptophyta > Pinopsida > Cupressales > Cupressaceae > Chamaecyparis > Chamaecyparis obtusa. Next base: position 145,873 of record BSBK01002297.1, on the reverse strand, counting down.
AACAGTGTCGTTCCCAAGTGAGGCATGGTGTGAAGGAGGTCCTGGAGTTTCACCGGTACCTCTACCTGTAACATTTGTCTCAGAATGTTTTGTTCGGCCTCCCTCCGGCCCGAGGTGGTAGCCATCTCCCATCTTTCTTTTGGTGCCTTCATTGCCTTCTCTATTTCTTCCTTACCCTCTCGTGTCCCTTGTTTTGCTTGTGATCGTGTGATGGCTAGTACCCCCTCGTCACTTCTCGTTCCGTCGATGTTGAGCAAGTTGACCTCGGATTTTGGGCAGTTGGCATCCTTGTGGTTGCCAGGACTACACTAGCGGCAGAGCTTCTGCGGGGTTTCGCCTTTGTCGCAATCCCTTGCAAAGTGGCCCCACTGATTGCAAGCTCGGCATTGGATCATCGGCCGACCCTTGGAGTCATATTGTATTCGACTCGTGTTGGTGTTGTTATTGCCCCTTCCACCACTGTGTCGGTTGCCTCCGTACCCACTCGAGGATGCGTTATTGTTAGTCTCTGCCCCCGATGTAGATGGTTGCTCTTAGGTAAATAGCACTTGTTGATTCCTCACCTTCATGTTGTATGGGCATTCTTTGGTGGATTGATCCATGATCTGACAAATGTCACAAAATGCCATTTTGGGACACGACCCCTTTGTATGGCCGCTCGCCTTGAAGTCCATACACCATATGTCAACTTCCCCCTTGCTGGTACCCCCTTTCATGGTCTTGAACTCCATCATTCTCTCCATGTCCTTTTGGAGTGCCCTGACTTTTTTCTTTGACTCGCCATCACTGCCACTGTCAATGTCCGAAGTGTCATCTTCGTCGGAAGAGGACTTGCTTCTTTTCTTCTTAGAGGTCTTCTGTTTGCTCTCCAAGTCCATCGCCCGGTTATAGGCGTCTACGTATGAGGTGGGGGGCACTATCTTCATTTTCCTCCGTAGGTTAGATTTCAGGCCCTCCACGAACCATCTTTTCTTCAGGCCATCCGCTGGCTGGCTATCCATTTTTCCGACTAACTCCTTCAGTTGGCGACTGTAAGCTCGCACAGTCTCCTTCTTACCTTGTTTGGTACCGTATATCTTGGAAACAATTTCATTGTCATCCCTCAAGAGTCGAAACTCCTTCTAGAATTCTATCTTGAGTTCGTCCCAAGTGGTTACCTTTGTTTTATCCACATCGAAGTACCAATCGATGGCTACCCCTCTCAGTGTGGCCGAAAACTGTTTTACCCATTCTGTGTGGTCGGCGACGCCGTTCGCCGACTAGATTCTCTCACACGTACGACAATGCCGAACAAGGTCTTCTTTTCCATCACCATGGAACTTGGGTAACTTCTCCTTGTTAGTCGCCATTTTCACCTTGGGGGGTGGGACAATGGTATGTACCACCTGTTGCGTTGCCGGTTGGGTCGCCGAAAGTGTTTGCTGTATTGGTTGTACGGTAGGTTGGGATGGTCATATTGGCGTTGGTCCTTCGGAATTGTTCGGTGCCGTACCGCTTGATGTCCCCGAACTACTGGAACTATCCAAGCCTGGTGGGCTACTGTGATCTCCGTGCTCCTCTGTCACTTCGACACTCTCGGTGGCAGCGGTATCCTGAGCCTCCCTCCGTGCAGCTTTCTCTTCTTCCCTCCTTCGGGCTTCTCTTGCTTCTGTCCATGGGGTTAAGGTTAAGGACCCGAACAAGCTCCTTGTTTCCTCTAGGCGGTCCTCGTCACTTCTTCCGGCCTCCCGGTTAGATTCCTCCAGACGCTCGCCTTCACTTACTCCCTTCGGTAGTCCTTCGGTAGTCCTTCGGCGCGTCTTCTGAATCTCTCCCTTCGCTCGGCTTGCTGCTGTGCGAGTACGACAATTCTAGCGGTGGCTTCTTCGAGTTCCTTCTTTAAATTTCTATTTTTATTCAATTGATTAGGCATAAATTCTATTCAATGATTCCGTCCTCATTTGTCCTCACATTGATATTCTCCTCCAATGGTATTCCCATCCGTCCACTCATTCCGTCACTTGCCAGATTCGTTTGGCAACGGCGCCAGATGTTTGCCTGCTGGGGTAAACTTAGTTTTGCATAGAAATAGTACATGAAATATAATAAATACAGAATATATCAGAGAACAATAGATGCTTTCATTAATTATTCTAGACTGGCAAGTACATTTACATCGTATGGTTAATACAATAATATCTCCTGTGTCCATCCTCTGAGAGGGTATATAAACTATCCGAAGGGCCACGACTGAAACATCGTGACGTAACTGTCTAACCTCTCGGTCACTAACGACCGAGGCTAACATAATACTTTATTAACATAATAACCCGTACATACAATTATCCCGACAACAACCTTAAGATTGTTGCCAAATCGCTTCACTATCTAAACTTACCAGCAAAAGAGCGGGTCACCATTTGCAATGGGGCGATGGTGTGAAAACCTCACAACAGTTCCTACCTGATCACCCGTCTTCCTCCCTCTTTGCATATTAATATACATAGCCGTTCTTGGTAGGATGTGTGCTCTCATAGATATTGCACAGATCTAGGACAATACAACTTTATTATTCAGTTCTAAACTGTTTGTTGAATATCTTCTCTGCCTTTCATGTTAATGTTGCACTTTGCATATTTGAAATGCTATCTTGAACATAAACTGTTTTGGCACATAACCTAACAGAAATTCTTCTGTTGCATTATCCACCAGGTTCTACCCTGGCCCCCAGATCAGTTAGTTTTCTCTTTCACGTAGATGATTTGTGTATATTTGGATTGCTTCTATTCCTTACTCAAAGATGCAATTTGAGTTCTGATTGCAAGCCTATGAAATATATTTTATACATGAGCAAAATTGTAAGTTTTATAATGAATATGTAATGTTTACTTGGATGCCCCAGTTTACAAACTTTTTTGGCCAAAATTATTATGCTTTCAGCTTTTCAAGAACAGGCAAAGGCATGCTCTTAATAGCTTGGTTGATCTTTATGAATATATATACTTGTGAAATCATTTCAATCCCAATCACACTATTTGTAACTTATATGATATTATTTTGTTTTTTGATGATCTAAATTAATCTATCACATCTTCAGGTTTTAATGGTCCAGACTTTCAGATCTTATGCACAATCATATTTGCAATGTTAAATTACCTTCAGATTATATTTTCGAAATAGGAGGAAGCAGATACCTTTAAAGCAGAAATGCTTCCCATACTACCTGAAAATAAGACTACATTTGGGCGTCGTATAAAAGAAGGTGATTTAGTCATTGTCTATGAGAGACATGACCACATGAAAGCTGTCACTGTAAACAACAGGGCACAGTTTCAGAACAGATTTGGTGTGTTTGACCACTCAGATTGGATTGGAAAGCCTTTTGGAAGCAAGGTCGTCAATAAAAAGGGTGGTTTTGTGCATATATTGGCCCCAACACCTGAGCTTTGGACACTTGTGCTAAGCCACAGGACACAGATCCTATACATAGCAGATATCAGCTTTGTAATCTTATTTTTAGAAATCTATCCTGGGTGTGTGGTAATGGAATCTGGTACTGGAAGTGGGTCTCTCACTACTTCACTTGCACGGGCTGTTGCACCTTCGGGTCATGTTCATACCTTTGATTTCCATGAACTCCGGGCAAATTCTGCAAGGTATAACTGGTTTTAAACCTTCTGATCTTATCTAAACTTTAGTAGATAAAACAGTAACGCATATGAGGTTTGTAATAACTTACTGTTTTATTTCCTTTGCATTCCCAGGGAGGACTTTGAAAAGAATGGCTTGAGCAGTTTTATAACAGTTGAAGTTCGTGACATTCAAGGCACTGGATTCCCAAGTAAATTCTGTGGTGAGGTTGATGCCGTGTTTCTAGATCTTCCTCAACCATGGTTGGCTCTTACCTCAGCAGCAGAAGTATTAAAACCTGATGGAGTTCTATGTTCATTTTCTCCTTGCATTGAACAGGTGCAGCATACATGTGAAGTTTTGACCAGTACGGATTTCACAGGTCAGTCTTTTCCTGTAAGCTGACCATAAAATGTAGTTCTGCTAAGAAAATTGATGTAATTTGGACCATTTCTGATCAATGCTTTTATTTATATCTCAAGCTCACAATACAATCTATGTATTGAGCTTTGAATTTTAACAAACTTCTGCTCCTTTCAGGGCCAGATATTAGTTATTTTATACCAATATCTATTTCTCACTAAGAAATTGTGCTTTTCAAAGTTGATAATTGGCCGTACATGTCTTAATGTAGATGTCCGGACCTTTGAGATCCTCCTCCGCACATATGAGGTTCGCGAACATTCATTTACAAAAATGACAGAAGAGCAATCATCTGATGTACATGGTTCATTTAGTTCATTGCCTCGTAAGAGACTCTGTTCTGAAATGGCAAAAGATAACAGCTCGAGTACAACTATGAGTGAGAAAGGAGTGACAGTGAAAAATGAGAAGGTCCGTATGGTTGTGGCTAAACCAAATCCAGAGACAAAAGGTCACACTGGGTATTTAACCTTTGCTCGACGTGTTGTTTAGACTTACTTGCAACACACTCTTGAACGATGCATTCAAATATGTTGAAAGTTTTATGAAATAAATTTTTAGATGATGTATTGCATATGAATGTATCAAAATTTTGATGTCAAAGCCTTTCTTAGAATGTGAGTTCTATATTTATGCTTACACATTTGCCATCATGATTGGCACAATTAATCATCAAGGCGCCACATGATAGACCACATAGTAACAGAGAATTTGCATTAGCTCGATAATTATGTTGGTTGACAGCTTACCTATGATTTCCATATTCTGGGTTTGTATGATCTGTGCATTGTGTTTTACTTACTCTTAAAGATACTCCTCCTTTAATGTTGGTTACACAGCAAGTGATAGGAATCCTGTATATCAAAATTACTGCTATGTTTCATGCCTCTTTCACAAACCTTGTTTTGGTATTTTACAATTTTTTCACAAAGGATTGGTGACACAAATCACTGTATCTAATTTGATATGTTGAATCTCCTTGTTGACTTGCAATATCTTTTGTTGGATGATGTGTCTGGATTACTGGGCAAAACAAATAATCTAAAATAGACGTTCTTTTAGATCTTGCAAAATACTTATAGTTTCTGGGGTTTGCGGATGTTGGGGTACATATGGCACCAAAACTCTGGTACACGTGCACAAGGCTCTGTAATATATGTCACATACATATATGCATTTCTTTCGTTATACAAGAAAAACCACTGCTTGATTGTCTAAACCTTGAGCTTCAACTTATGCCAATTAAATGGTGATTAAGTGTGTTTATATCTCTAGCATTTTTTTTCAAAGATCCCCCTCTTGCACAAGCACAAGTGGCATATGAAGGAAACCACCAAAATAGAAGACCAATAAGAGTGAATGATAAAACTATATAACTGTAACAGGGCTACAAAATACATGGCACAAAAGATGTTAAGTAGCATACCGGAGTATCCAAATATCAGAACATTAGAGGAATATTGTGGGAATATTAGAGGAATAGCTTTTGATTCACTACTGCAATATAATTTATTCTAATATTTTGGTTGATAGGGATTCCATACAACACTTGAGATGTTAATCGGAGACCAATCAGAAGAATTACTGTAACTATGTTAATGCATATGGCTATTTGGGTTCCTTTATGTAGTAGTAGTTTGCGTTGATTCAAATTCCTTGTAGCATTTTCCATTTGACACAAAAAGTAGTTACACCCAAGAAAGTGCTACACTTATCTTGACATTTCTTTCACTAGCAAGGGCTTAAGTTGTGATGTCCACTGTATTATTAGTGTTACCGTTTCTGGGAAAAGTTTTTGAATGTGCTTGAAACAATTGTCATGAATTTTGATAAAGAAGAAAATCAATTTGGTTTTTACTTAGAAGATTACTTAAAATCAGATTCGTTCAAAGAAATTAAGAAAATCAACTTGCTTTTTAATGCCTACATCACTAATTGCCCAAATATCTCCAAGGTAAGGTTATACTTCGGAATAATCTACAAGTTCAAACATAAGCTTCTTCTTAGGATTATCCTTGAACAATGGGAGGTGGGAGGTGAGAATGCCATGTTATCTACTAGCAGAAAAAAAGAAATACTTCTTACTCCCTCTCAAGCCAGTCTTCTACTTTAAAACATTAATCTATCAATGATTCTTAAATATCTCTAAGGTAAGGTTATACTTTGGAATATTCTACAAGTTCAAAGATAAGCTTCTCCAAGGTAAGGTTATACTTAGAAACATTCTACAAGTTCAAAGATAAGCTTCTTCTTAGGATTGTCCTTGAACAATGGGATGTGACTTCAATGCCATGTTATGTACTATTGGAAAAAATGAAATACTTCTTACTTCCTTTCAAGCAAGGTTTTGATCAATGGTTCTTAGAATTAGGAATGTCTTCATTCAAAATGTTTGGATGGATTTTTGGTTGGTGATTTTTTGCTATCTCAACAACTACTTACTTCTTCCATCTTGGAGAATGTGGGTTTGGATTGTTAGTCCATTGCTTTGGAGTGTGAAGGAACTTTTAAGCCTCAAAACGCCCTTTTTAATTGTAGGTAGATGCTAGTGTCCATTCTCACCTTCCGTTTGTTACAATGTGATGAGACCTATTTGCATTTTGTTTAAAAGGCCAACTCACACTTGAACTCTGCAATGCTCCAAAAATGACTATAATATGCCCTAACATTTAGCCTGTGTGTGGGAATAGTGCTAAGGATAGACAAGGTAGCACCAAAGAGTGTGCCAATCTAACACATCGAAGTGATTGCCCAAACCTTTGTTGTCATATCAACTAAAAACTTAACAATATCGTCTGTGAGATCAATCCCTCAGCGATACACATGGAAAATCGTGAATTCTTTGTACTTTTTGATCTCCCTCACTAGTTGATGCAACTTCTTCAAAAGATTCCAATTTGTAGTTGCCTTCTATGTTGATTTTGTTGCATTGTAAAAATCTTCCTATTTGGGGACCTAATAAAGTTGTGTGTAACTCTGCTTCATCATTAGTTGCAGTTCCGATCTAGCACTGACTATTTTTAATTTCCACCCTTCATGGTTCTTCATGACACATCTAGCTCCAATAGGTTGCTGTGGGTTGCCATGTATTGCCTTGTCAAAATTAATACATCTAATATCAGTAGATTCCACTTAATGTCCTTCCACACATTTGGAGACAAATTAACCCCAGAAACATGATATTTTTTTAATTTATATTTTGCTCGCTAATTCATATTTTCTTTTTATAAAATTTTTAAATACAAAATAATCATTAACGTCAAATTTAAAGACCACTTTTGATTTATATAGAATAATTTAGATAATTGAAAGAAAAATATTGCATGACTTTATTTTTTTTGGTTCAAATTTGATCTTTGAATAAAAAGTAATTAAATAGATTTATTTATATTTATATTTTGTTTCTTAGTTTATTGATGTTAGAAAGTTTAATGAAAGTGTCTTTACTATAGGTTTATACATTATTGATTCCATCCTTATATTTATCTACTACAAATTCTTCAAACCTTCTACATACAAAATATACATTCACTATATATTGTTAAGAGCCTACAACCAGCTCGGTTTTATAAATTATATATATCAAAATTAATTAAAAAATACTAGACTTAATTTATTTTTGCATTTTTTGCCCGCTATTCCTCCCATTCATTGATCATCTTTTACAAATTCCCATTTCTCCCTTTCTAGATAGTTTCAGTAGAGGTGCCTTGCTCATTGTTCCTCCTTCCACTCTTGCAAATATTCCTTGATGATGTCATCCCTGTTGGGCTTGAGCTCTTCTTTGTTCTTTGAAACACTCCAAAGCAAACAAGGAGGCACGGGTGGGCTGAACTCAACGTGTAACCAATTACCTCCTCTTGCCTTGAATCCCTCACCCAAATTGGAGATGGCAATGAAGGCTTCTAGTCCATGGCACCATTCTTCCTTGATGCATGAGTTCATTATTCGCCGTGTTTCTTCTTTTCCACCCAACTCCAAACACCATTCTAGAGATAAGGAGGCTACATCTACAATCGTTTTACATTTATACTCTATTGTCATGTATTCATCTTGAAACAACATTTTCACCAACTGAAAAACATCAGATTGTCCATAATGAAAATTTTCTTCAAGCAATTATCTATGATACCGCCCCAAAAAGCCAATTGTTATTTTTTAGCCCTCAAATTGAAGTTTGCCTCTAGAGATAAAAACAAAAATTCCTATTTCGAAGGGTGAGAGGTTGAAGTGCTCTGCTGGGGTTTCATGCGTACGACTCTCTGTCTGTGCTTTTTTCCTGAGTTTCCCACTTGTCACACCGCATTTACTATGGGATTTTTTTCATTAGGGTTAGTTTCTAATGGCTCCGGCCAACCTCGGCCCAACAATTGATGCTGGTGCTCAAGTTGATGCTTTGGAAAGCCATGGCGCCTCCTCTAAACAAACGTCCTCGCAAGTTTGTCTCGAAGGTCTTTCACGAGGTAACCCTGATATTGTTCTTAACATGCAAGAATTTGATGTTGCTTGTGAATGGTTAGAGAAACATACCTTGATAGGGTATTTTGTGGCACTCCTCCTGAAAGTATTCTCAAAGAGTGGGTAAACAAGAGCTGTACTCCTCATGGAGCTCGCCTTGAAGGTGTTCAAAACCTTACTAAAGGTTTTTTTCTGTTTCATTTTTCTAACCCTTCCCAGGCGGATGCAGTTTTTAGCCGTGGTCCCTGGACAGTCAGGTCCTCTTTGCTTGTGTTTCAGAGGTGGTCTCGAGACTTCACTGTCTCGGACGACAAGAAACTTAGGGTTCCCGTCTGGGTTGAGTTTCCTGGTCTCCCATTGCCATGCTGGCCATTTATTGAGTCTATTGCCAAAACCCTTGGCAAAGTTATTGTCATGGAACATGACAAGTTTTTTAATGCCCGCCCTCAGAAGCGTGTTTGTGTTGAGGTCAACCTTTCTAGGGACCTCAAAGACTCTGTTGAGATACAGGTCGGTTCCCTCACCTTTTCTCAGAAGGTGCTTTATTTGAACCTGCCAAACACCTGCTATAGGTGTCAGTCGGCAGAGCATAAGATCAAGGATTGCCCTTTGGCTACCCCTCGGGTCAAGCCGCCACCAAAGGAAACACCTGCTAAACATATAGAGGTTGGGAAAAAGGAGGAATGGATCACGTTTACGCAAAAAGGCAAGAACGCCTCAGTTTCTAAGCAAGCACAAGCCGCTTCCACGACTGCTTCGCTGCCGGCTCCTCTTGCTAGAGAGAACCCTCCTGTTGCCTAAGCACCGTCGGTTGCTCCGCTTATTTCACACCCTGCTCCTTAGGGGAAAACTCCAGCTGCGTGGTCTACCACGCCAGGGGTGGTGCTCACTCCTCAAGCTGTTTCATTTGTATCTTCTCAGACTTTGCGTCGGTCTCGCAGCCCTAATGGTCATGCGAAATACCCAGATGAAAAACAACAGTTTATCTCCTCTGGAGATTTATCCACCAGTTTTGGTTCAATTCCAACCTTGCAGAATAGTTTCTCCTCTCTTGAGGATGAGGAAAGCATGCGAGAGTTTTCATGATTTTTTTGTCCTGGAATGTACGAGGTCTAATTGACCTCTCCAGAAAGTACTATGTTCGAGATACCCGCCGCAGACTTCGCAGTCTAGATGTTTTGTGTTTGTAGGAAGTTAAAATTTTTGCCTTTCTGCTTACTTCTACCTGTTGTGTCATCTGGCTGGACGACATTGTTTTTTCTTCTCAGCATGAAGCTAGTAAGGGTGGTATCATTACTATTATGTCACCTTGCCTTCAATTTGCTGTTATGGCGCATGGGTCTGACCCGATGCAGCGTGTCACTTGGATCTTGCTGTCATTCCATAATCATTCCTTTGGTATTATTAATATTTATGCTCCCAATGATGTTGTGGAAAGATCTCAGCTTTGGTGTTGGTTGGCAGATAATTTACCTCCAACAACTTGGGTGATGTGTGGGGACTTTAATGTGGTTGAGCTGGCCTCTGACAAGGAAGGGATTTTGCCTTTTCGATGGACAACTAGAGAGAGAAGCATGGTACTATATGTGCAATAAATTGAGCCTTTTTTATCCCAATGCTAACCGCCTTCAGCAGAGTGGGGTCTGACACACCTGGTCTAATTTCATAGTTGGTTCTGACCACATATTCAAGAGATTAGATTGTGCTATGATAACTGCTCAATCTTTTTCCTCTTTTTTTGAAGATTGAGATTTACCTGTCAGTCCTTTGCCAGATGTGACCTTATCAGATCATTACCCCATCTTTTTTACCATTATGTGGCATTCTTCTACTCGACGGGCTGCTTGTACTCAATTTTTTCTCAACACGTCTATGTTGGTGCATGCTTCCACCATTGCTCACATTCTCCGTGTCTAGAATTTAGAGCTTCGGCCCCACAACCACACTGGTTGGATCTAGTGGTGGAGTGATGCCATCACCCATGCTGCTAGATTTCTCCGCATTTACAGCCGTCAGTTGGCTTTCTACAGGAAACGTGCCTATGAAGCCAACACCAAAGCTCTTCGCAATGCTTCTGATGCCCTTTCTTTGAACCCCTTTGACGTTGAGCTTCAGCTTAAACTTGCTCAACTTCGTCATGAGAAGCAAATTGCAGACAACTATGCTGCTCGGGGAGCTCAAATCAAACCTCGCCTCCACTAGTTGGAGGTGGGCGATAAAGCTTCTAAAGAATTTTTCATGCTCTTAGAGCCCGTCATACCAACTCTGGCATTCAAAAAATCAAACAAGGTCATGAAACCCTTTTAGAGCTTCCTGATATTCTTCAAGCTTTTGTTCAAGTGTTTGATTCTCAGGGAAATTCTGTTACTCGGGAAGATGCTCTCAAGGCGTGTATTGTTGTTACTCCAAACTGCCTGGTGGTCGAGCAGTGTGCCTTCTGCGAGCAACTTCTCACCATCAGTGACCTTAAAGAGGCTATCTCTTATGGCTGATGACAAGTCCCCAGGGTGTGATGGCTTTCCCTGTGAATTCTATAAGCATTTGTGGGATGCTATAGGTCCTAAGTTTATCTTGGTGCTATTATAAATAAAGGGAATATCAAATTCATACCTAAAGCTGGCGACCCTGAAGATATCTGCAATTGGAGGCCCATCACCTTGTTGAATGTCTCCTACAAGATCATTGCTAAGGCTTTAGCGCTCAAAATCAGACATCTCCTTTCGCTAATTGTCCGCCTAGAGAAAACTGGTTTCATTAAGTCCAGATATATCCTTGACAATATTATTGTTGTCTGGGAAGGAATGGAATGGGCTCGTCAGTCCAAACAACCCACATTGTTTCTCAAAATTGATTTTGCTAAAGTTTATGATCGCATTGAATGGCCTTTCATTCTTGTCATGTTGCAAGCTATTGGTTTTGGTCCCAATTTTTTGCAGTCTGTGGAAATGCTTTTTGGTGATGCCTCTGCGTGCATTACTATCAATGGGTCCCAATCCGACACCTTTGGGCTTTTCAGGTCCATTCGCCAGGGTTGCCTGCTGGCTCCTACGTTATATGTGCTTGCTGCTGAAGGCTTTGGGTACCTTCTTGCCAATTCTATCTCCTCTAGATTAGTTCGTGGCATTTCTCTTCCTGACTCTTCATCTCAGCTTGTTAATGGTCACTTTGCTGATGACTCCTTAAATATTTCTAATGCCTTACAATGCTTGGATACTTTTTGTTAGGCCTCTGGGTCTGCTATTCAATGGCATAAGACCCTTTGCTTTAGACAATCTTTCCTACCAGCCCCTCCTTGGCTTGCTAAGTTTGATTGGAAATGGGTTCAACATGGGAAAGTTTTTCGCTTCATGGGCATTCCCTTTTCCTTTTATGGTTCTTCTGTGGACTTATGGAATGATGTGATTGCTAAGATTGAGAAGAAGCTTCAGTATTGGTTCTCTAAACCCCTTTCTCTTGCGGGGAAATTCAAAATTTGTTCTAAGGTTCTGGCTGCTACTCATGTTTACTATTCTTCTTGTTGGGCTCCCTCTAAAGCCTCGTACCTCAAGCTAGAACGCCTTCTCAGAGACTTTCTCTAGGCTTCAGGAGTCGATGGTCATGGGTTTCACAGAGTGGCTTGGGAGTATTGTTGTCTCCCCAGAGACTTTGGTGGCCTTGGTCTTCTTTCCACTCAGAAGTAAGGGCTCGCTCTTTGTGCCAAGTGGATTATTCATGATCTCATTGGCGATGAAACTTGGAAAATCCTTGTTAGGCATTGTATTTCTTTAGGCTACCCTATCCATAGGCCTTCTTGGAAGGGAATTGGCCTTTAGACTCTTCTCATTATGAGGGAGCTTGTTTAGATTCAGGGCACTTTCATCATAAAGAGCATATGGAAAGCCTGGGAAGCAATTAAGCCTTGGCTTCGGTGGGATGGTGATGGCTTTCACAATGGTATTTATTTCAATCAATAGAACCTCTGGTGGTCTTTGTTTTTTTCCATTCAAGGTATTCCTCTGGCTAAGACTCAAGGGGCTAGTGCTCTGCATTTTTTCAAACGTGGCATTCAGACTCCTAAGGACCTCTTCTCCAGGGTCACTATGAGCCTTCGCTCTTGGGATGATATACAGGTTTAGTACCGTCTGGCTTGCCCAGATCGTTAGACTTTTGATATGTTGGTTTCCGCCATTCCAGATCATTTGCTTCATAAGCTTGGTGTTCAGTTTGTTCGACCTTGGTGGAAGGATTGGAAATGGTATCTTGCCACTCCTTTCAACAATTACAAGCCAAGGTTAGGATACAGATGGTTGTCTCCTCATCTTCCCATGGTGGACATTCTCAACCAGAGATGACATCTGCACTCTTCTACGTACCACTGGAGCTCTCGTTTCTAGACCATTTGGTCTGCCATTACAAAGCCCAAGATGACTCTCTTTGCTTGGTGTTTACTCTTCTAAGGGCTTCCTGTGGGGCCTAGGCTCAAACACCTTGGTGTTCATGACCCTTGGTGTCCATTCTGTGGTCACCCTAAGACTTTTTTGCCCATCTTCTAGTTCTGTAGGAGAACTCAACAGTATTGGCAGTGGATCCATGATTTTTTCAAACCCTTCAGGCCCGAGCCTTTCTCCTGGCATATGATTATCCTGGGAGATTCTCCTAGTCATCCTTCCAAGTTTACCCAGATTTGGCATACTTTTAGGATGGAGATTTCGTTCACTTTATGGAAAGATAGGAATGTTGTTCTCTTTTCTCACAACTTTCTTGATACAAATGTTGCTCTGTATAATAAAGCTTGCATATGTAACAATGTAATGATGCAGATTCAGGTGCAAGCTAACAAAGTGGCTCTGGAGGTTGCTCACCTTCAGGAGTTGCTCAATCATTGGGGCAATGCTCCTTGCATGGTTTCTCGGGTTCCTCCTGATTCAATTTTTGCAAAAGGTACCCCGCCCAAGGGTCACCGCTGTGGGCGTAGCTCTTCAGCTCGCCGCTCCCATACTCTATGGTCACAGGCTCCCCGCCACCACTCTTCTAGAGGTGGCAATGATGGTTGGTGGTGCCGTTTGGCTTCTCCGCCTTGCCGTACCTCTGGGTGGTCTCTGGATTTGACTCAGTCTGCTCCTCCTAATGCTCCTGCTACTCACTGTGGCTCTGATTGGCCTCCAACCACCTCCTCCAAGTTCCCCCGCCTGGCTCTGGCTATTTCTCTACCTCGGGTAGAGGAGAAAGATAAAAATGCTGAAGATGATGGCTGGTCTATTCCCGACCCTCCTGTCAATCCCAATGATGTTTGGGGTTATGATGATAGAGATCCTCCTCCATTTGCTGGCACTGCTCTTGTAGCTTGATGGCTTTATGCTTTTTTTTGATGAATAGTTTCTAGTTTCTATCACTGTTTCCGGCTTCTGCCATGTGGATTCTCGCGGGGTGATTTTTATGTCCCCTGGCCCCTTTTTTGTGAATATGTAACTTTTATATTCAATTTATAAAAAATGCACTATTCATAAAAAAAAAATTGCCTCTATTGTTAAGCAATTTTTTCTCACCACTGTCAATGACACCAAATTGGGAGAATTATCCTCTGCCCTGCTTTGTTATCGGCTTTCAAACCAAATGCATAACTGAATTTGCTTGCATTTTCATTCATTTAAAAAAATGCTTCGCATGATCCATTTTTCTAGAACACTCCATTTCATTCAATGCGTAGGATTTGTAAGATCTTTTCTTCGCTCCCTGCACCACTCTTCATCCCAATGAATGCCTTAGATTGCTTCCCAAATGCCCTCATCATTATTTTGCATTAAAGATCTTGCCCATTTTGATATGCATCCGTCGTTGTGCAATGTTTGGGAAATTTTAAATTCTTTGAACAGTGTGATATTTCTATCAGATTCAACTTTGTAGTTTTTGAGAAATAATGAGCATCACCTAAATGCAATGAGTGCCAAGTGTTCCTGTATATCAAAATTATTGCTATGTTTCTATTTAAATATGAGCTTCATTTCTATTTTAGTTAGATTCTTCTTATCTTGAGACGGATAAAAGTATCCATGACCGTTTTCTTTTTAGAACAAGGTTTTCTTTGGTTTGGTGACCCTGAATCATTGAGCAGGTTGAATGTAAGAGGAAGGTAGAGGAGACTTTCATGTTCTCTCGACATCATCTTGCCTAGTTATCTTCTTGGTTCAAAGGTCTTATTTAAGTTGTATTTGGATCCCTTTGACTTGAAGCTATCAACTCTTTATTGAGACCTTCGTTACAAGAAAACAAATTATTTCTAACAGTCCACAATTTGAGCTCATATACTGCACAAATGTATGCATTAAATAGACCAAATAATTGACCTTCCACACCTATTTGTGTACCCATTACACACCAAAGTAGGATTGCTAGTATATTAATTTTGTAGATGAGGGCTCCCTTTTTCTTGTGGGAAAATGCCATGGAGAAAACTCATATGGTTTTTTTCTCATAAATAATTCTTCAAAATATACAATTATTAGCTCAACCAATAGTTCAAGCCTAGAATTTGCGTGTCATATAATTTTTTTTTATAATAATTTATTATTTAAATTCATTTCATTTGAAATTTTAAGAAGAATATAAATTGTCAAAAAAACTTCATCAAGAATTTTATGTACATCCAATTTATTAATCATACATATAAAATATAAATTTCTATCTATAATAAAGTAATGAAAATGATATGATTTAACTTAACTAGTTACTTTTGAGTAGAGATCATAACTCTTAAAATGTTAGTAGATAATGAAAAATATAATCTAATATAAAACTTTAATATTTTTTTTTCATATATTATAACTTAAAATTGAGTTATGGAAATTAATTTCATGTCAGTCATAAAAGATTAATAGTTTTTTATTTGTAAAAGACAAAAATCTTGTCAAAAGTAAAATTTCAAAAGAATTTAAATGAATTTGTCATTGGAAAATAACAAGAAGGTCAAATAATTTTGAAACCTTTATTTATTAGTTTAAAGGGTGGTATTCATCTCACTTATAATAGTGGCAGTTGAGTAAATGTAAGGAACAAATGCATCTTTATTCTTGATTATCATGTTGTTAATTCAAAGCATATTAGAAAAGATGGAAATCAAGGCATGATTTCTTGGATAAATCAAATTCTAGCTATAATGACATCAACATTGATTTTTGAAATTATGAAAACTTCTTGTTAAAATATTTCTTGGAAATATTTGTAAAAATAAGAAATATAACAAACCAATCAAGGGGGTGACCTCCAATAGTCAGATTATAAATATGAATTCAATATTTGATGATACAATCTTATGAAGAGAGTTATCATCCTTATTTATATGATTAACTATGTAGGGGCACACCCCTTCATCCTAAATAAAAAGGGATTAGTGTATTTACCAGTATTTATGTTAGGATTAGAGATGCCACAAGTTCTTATCCTTATTATACTTAGGAATATATAATATATACTTAGAAATATATTATATTTGGATTAGAATATTATCTACTTGAGACTTAAGCAAAAATCTTAGTGTTCTAGTTAATGTTGATTTAATTCTTTTCTATATACTTGATCCTTATTGATGTGCTACTTGATTCTTGAATCCCACAACCAACTTCCCTTCCTTGATATCTTGCTTTCTAGAAAACATAATGGTTCCTTGGCTCGTCAAGTCTTTTGCAAAGTCACCCATACTGACCTATACCTTCATGCTTCCTCTCATCATCACCTTGCCCAACAAATTGGTATCCTCAAAACTTATTTTCGAGAACCTTTAGAATTTGTGATAGTGACCACATAGACCAGGAAGTTTCCCACCTTACCAAAGTCTTCCTACTTAATGGATGCAAAAGGAACGATATCATTAAAGCCATTAAGCAAGCCAAAGCCATTTTTCTCTCTAAACCTGACCAACCTTTCCCCTCTGACCTCCCTCTTTTTGCTTTCCACTTCATCAAAGGTCTCTCCTACAAAATTTCTAAGATTCTCTATAAAAGAGACCTTCATCGCACCTTCAAGCCAATCTACCCCCTTAGACATCTCATCCCCTCACCCAAGGACCCTCTTGATCATCTCCACCTTGCAGGTGTCTAAAAAGTCACTTGTTCTTGTGGCACTCCACACATCGATGAGATGAGATGATCTATTGACACTAGGATCAAGCAATACCATGCCAACATCAAACATGAGTGTATTCTCAAGTTGGCCCTTGAGTGTATTCTCAAGTTGGCCCTTGTTGAGCACTCCTCTTCCACCAAGCACCATATCCCCTTGGAAGACACCACAATATTTGTCAAGGAGGACAATTTATTTAAGTGGAAACTTAAAGTTCAGCCATTGAAATCAACCAACATCCCTCCAAACTCAATCAGGATGGGGGTTGGGGTTTTAGCTTTTCTTGGAAACCATTATTTTCTCACCTTCTCATCCATCTAATTCCATCTTCTTTGTTGAATCTTATCCCTATTCTTACTTTAGACCAATCACCTTGAGCTCCTTTCTTTGTCCTCTCATCCCTTCATTCCCATACCCCCACCATGTACTTTCTTCCTATCCTTATTTTCATCCCCCGTTCCCCCTTTTTTCTACGCAACCTTGTTTTTGGTTCTTCTCCTTTATATACACACACACACACTCTCTCTCTCTCTCTCTCTCTCTCTCTTTTATTTTATATATATATTTTTGTTCCTTTTAGTTTTATATATTTTTGTTCCTTGTTTTTATTCTCTTCTTGTTAGAATTTTTTATTTTTGTACACACACACACACACTCTCTGTTGGAAACTGCAATTGAAGCAATTATTGTATTGTCATTGATGTCAAACCTTAACTGGTAAGACTATTGCTATTTAAGAAAGTACTATATCTATTTGAGTGTTGCTAACGGGATAGGCAAGGTTGGTAACAACAATACCTAAGGAAAGGTTGAGTTATCTTGATACTTCAATGAATACTTTATTATGTGGCACAATGATAAGACAATGTATTTTTTATCTAAGTAAGAATGAAGACTAAACTGGTAGGCTTAACCGAGCATAAGTGAAGAAATCTAGTTTAGGCCGAGTGTTGTTTGTGTCGACTGAGCTAGTGAGTGCCGAACAAAATCAGTGTTGACCAAACACTAGTTAATTGTCAAGGAAGACAGTGTTAGCCGACTAAACAGTTTATGTGGTGACCGAGATTTCCAGAGAAGACCGAGAAGTTGGACACAATATTGACTGAGCATCAGTATTTTGTATTTGATGAAGAATTCAGATTTCCAGCCGACATCGTTGGATTCTTGGATTATGTAAAACATGTTGACTTTATTTATTGATTGTATGAAAGAATTTAATGCACTGTAAAATGTTTTATTGTAAATCTTTAAGAGATTCAAGATATTTCTAAAAGGATAGCCAAAGAACATAATGTAGAATGGATTCAATGAATCTGACCTAACCCTAAGATCTACGAAGGAGATTAAGCAACAAAAGATGTATTGACCTAATAGAGGTAGTATTAAGGAAACCTAAGCGAGAGGTTGAATGTAGAGAGAGAAGTGAATGCTGGAAGTATTGTTGATGTTATTGACTATTTAAGCAGAAAAGGTTGAAGGAGAAGTGTTGTGATCGCTTGAAGGGTTCCGAGCATATTAGTGATGGGGATGGAAAAGGTTCACAGTTAGTAAGCCAACATATGTGTACGGAATTGGATCTGATATTTGCAAAGTGAGTTGTATGTTTCTCAGATCAATATTACTGCTACTTTCTAATCATTGTAACAGTCAAAATCCTTTTAACAGAGGTTGACCTAACAGTCATACGTATAAATCCTTTGAACAAGGTTGCATTCTAATGGAGTGTATGTAAGTCCTATAACAAGACGCACTTTTAACAGAGTGGTTTAAATCCTTTAACCGGGTCACACCTGACAGTGTGTTTGTAACTTTTGACAGGGTTGGCTTTTCACCGAGCTCACTTCAGAAGAGTGAACATAATAGTAACATGTTACAAAGTGGTTTTTTCCAAATTGGGTTTCCACTATAAATCCTGGTGTTTATACTTGTGTGAATAATTTGGTTTGAACAATTCTGTGTTTTACAAGTTAGATGCTATTGGATAAGTGGACTGTACTGTTATATGTTTCTGTTATGGAATCAGTAATGACTGAGTAGGTGTTGGTTATTATATCTAATTTGTTGAAGAGTTTAAAGTTTGTTTTATACATCTGGACCTGAGAACAACTAATTCACCCCCCACCCCCCTCTCTATTGTTCTAAATCATATTAACAATTGGTATCAGAGCTGTTGGTGCTTACAGAGAACAAGTTTGAAGGTACTTGAAGCAAATGATCAAGATGTATAAGAAGGAGGTACCTAAGCTGAATAAGGAAAACTTTCTTGCATGGCAAAGTTTGATGAAGCTGCATCTGGTTGGTATTGGTGATTCTGCTAAGTATTACATTGAGCATGACTATGTCACACCTGTTGCACCTCTAATTGCTGAGGAAATGAAAGCTAAACAAAAGCACAACCAAGCAATGTTGGAGATTGTGTTTGCCCTAAGTTACCCAGAATTTGAAGACATCAAAGACTACAATACTGCAAAGCAAATGTGGGACACCCTTGCAAGCATTTATGGCGATGATGTGAATGTGTTGAGAGAAAAAGCCGAGAGCCTAAGAGGTAAATTTGATGAAATGAGAATGCAAGAAGGTGAGAATATTGCACAATATTGTGGTAGAATAAAAGAAGTTGTAAATGCTATTAGAGGAGCAAATGGAACTATTAAGGATGAAACTGTAATAGGAAAAGTATTGAGAACTCTGCGTCCTATCTATGCAATCAAAAATTTTGAAATCCAAGAATCTAGATGTAACTCTCCTAATGCCCTTACTTTAAAAAGTTTGGTTGGTAAGCTTACTGCTTTTGAACTTTCTAACTATGATAACTTCATTGTTGGTAGTATTGAATATGCTTTTAAGTCACAAATGGTTCTGAATAAGTCAAAGAAGGAAAAAGAAAGATGCATCGGTGAAAGTTAAAGTGAAAGTGATAGTGATAGTGACACATCTGCTGAAGAACTTGAGGATCTAGAAGCTCTTATGGCTAGAAGACTAAAAAGGGGAAAAGGAAAGTACAAAGGTAAAATCCCTATTATATGTTTTTCATGTAATAAAGTTGGTCATATAGCTGCTAAATGTCCAGATAGGGATAATAAGGATGAAGAAAGAGACAACAAGCATAAAGACAAAAGAGAAGATAGAGGTTACCGAAGATACAAAGACTACAAAGGGAAAGGTAAGAAATCCTTCTACATTGCTGAAGAAGAGACTGACATTGATAGTGATGATCTTGAAATTGAAATTGTCTATGTTGCAATGAAAGATGAATCTGATGAGGATGAGAAAACTGCATTAATATCTTATGTGGACAAAAATGATAACTGGATAATTGACAGTGGTTGTTCACATCATATAACTAGAGATAAGAGTAAATTTGATACCTTAAACCATTATAAAGGTAGGAGTGTGAAATTTGGAAATGATGCACCATGTTCTGTTAGAGGAAAAGGATTGATTAAGCTGACTGATAAGATCTCTTGTGAAAATGCTTATTGGGTTGAGGGTCTTAATTATAATCTGTTGAGTGTTGCACAACTTAATAGCACTGGCTATCGAGTGGAATTTCATTACAGGAAGGCCAAAATATTTGATGCCACAGGTGAACTGATTGGAAGTGGAGAACAGACAAGAGGTAATTTGTTCTATCTAGACCTATCTGAAGAAACATGTATGATTGCACAACTTGATGATATTTGGTTATGGCATAAGCGGCTATGTCATGTTAACTTTGATAATTTGGTAGAAATTAGCAAGAAAAAGAAAGTGAGAGGTCTACCTAGATTGAAGAAACCTGAGAATGTAATGTACAAAGAATGTCAGTTGGGTAAGATGACTAAGTCTAGTTTCAAGAGCAAAACCTTTACTTCTGAGAATATCATAGATTTGGTTCATACTAACCTTTGTGGACCGATGGGTGTACAAAGCTATTATGGTGCTAGATATTTTATCCTGTTTGTTGATGATTATACCAGAATGATGCATGTAATGTTCTTAAAGGAAAAATCCGATGTTTTTCAATTTTTTAAGTGGTATGTGGCTAAGGTTGAAAAAGAGACAGGTTAAAACCTAAAGTGTCTGAGATCTGATCGAGGTGGAGAATTCACATCAAATGAGTCCAATCTGTTTTGCAATGATAGAGGGATCAAAAGATAGATGTCTACACCTAGAACTCCTCCACAAGAACGGTGTAGCAGAGAGAAGGAATAGATCTATCTTGGATTGTGCACGGACATTAATGATTGAAAAGAATGTTGCACAGAAGTATTGGAAAGAAGCTGTAAGTACAACTGTTTATACTCTTAACCGAGTACAAATAAAAAAAGGTACAAATTTGACACCTTATGCATTATGGCATGGGTATGCACTAAATGTAAAGTACTTTATAATTTTTGGAAGTAAGTGCTACATATTGAAGGATAGTAGGAATGAAAATTTTGATGCTAAAAGCGATGAGGGTATATTCCTAGGCTATTCCACAAAAAGTAAAGCTTATAAGTGTTTGAATTCTAACACTAACAAAATTGTGGAAAGTGTAAATGTCAAAGTTGATAAGTATGCAGAGAAAAATTAAGCTGACAATAACAGAGTACCAGAAGATTATAGATCTTTTGTGTATATAAAGGAAGAAGAGGCAAGTGACAGACCTGCACCTGATGCTGAGTCTCGGGTAAGCAATGCTGGGCATCAAGATAACAGTGCCGAGAGAGAAGAACATGTCGAGTGACAGGAAGAAGCTACCGAGTATCAAGAAGAGGTTGCCAAGCATTCATGACAATCTTGTTGGTGAACCTGATGAACCAAATGAAAGAAGAGCAGAACCTGTTCTAGCACAATATGTAAGGAGACATCACAAACTTGAACAAATTATTGGAGATAAAGATACTGGAATTCAGACAAGAAGCAAGGCAAAAGATCCAACATGTTACTATGTGAATATGAGCCTAAGACAACAAAGGAAGCATTAGAAACTGAAGACTGGATAAAAGCAATGAATGAAGAGATTGACCAGATAGAGAAGAATGATACCTAGACTTTGGTGCCGAGACCAGAAGATAAGAATGTCATTGGGAAAAAGTGGGTATTTCATAATAAGCTAAACGAACATGGTCAAATCACAAGAAACAAGGCTAGGTTGGTATGCAAAGGCTACGCACAAGAAGAAGGAATAGATTATGGGGAAACATTTGCCCCTGTAGCAAGATTGGAAGGAGTCAGAACTCTGTTTGCATATGCTGCCTATAAAAGTTTCAAGGTATACCAAATGGATGTCAAGTCTGCATTTTTAAATGGTATATTGGAAGAAGTATATATTGAACAACCAAAAGGATTTGTTGATCCAAACAGAAGACACATGGTTTGCAAACTAAATAAAGCACTATATGGACTAAAGCAAGCTCCCAGAGCATGGTATGAGAGATTGCACAACTACCTAATATAGATTGGATTCTCAAGGACAAATGACACAATAAATCTGTACATGAAAGATGAAGAAGGTAAAGGAATCCTGTTAGCCAAAATCTTTGTGGATGATATTATATTTGGTGGACAAGATGCCTTGTGTAAGAAATTCTCAAATGAAATGCAAATTGAATTTGAAATGAGTATGTTTGGGGAGATCAAATTTTTTGTTGGTTTGCAAGTATATCAGATGGAGAAAGGAATTTTCATCACCCAGTCTAAATATGTTCATGAGATACTGAAAACCTTTGGTATGGAAGACTCAAGGTTAGTAAGTACTCCCATGGCTACTAGACAAAAGTTGTCTAAGAATGATGATGCTATAGAAGTTAACCAGACTTTGTATAGATCTATGATCGGAAAGCTACAGTATGATGTACATAGAAAACCATATATTGCATTAGCTGTTGGGATTGTGGCAAGATTTTTTGCCAATCCTAAGGAAACTCACATGATGGCGGTTAAAAGAATCATGAGATATTTGAAGGAAACTACTGACTATGGATTGTACTACAAGAAGCATGACAAATTTGAACTGAGAGTGTATACAGATGTTGATTGGGTAGGAAATGTAGATGACAGAAAGAGTACTAGTGGTGGAGCTTTCTTTTTTGGACAGAGATTAGTTTCCTGGACAAACAAGAAACACAATTGCATTTCCCAATCTACTGCTGAAGCTAAGTATGTGGCTGCAGTTGTCAATTGTTCAAATTTGATACAGATAAAGCAATTGTTGGTAGGCATGAAAGAAGAAATCACGGAACCAGTTGTCATCTTCTGTGACAACACAAGTGCTATCAACATCTCTAAAAACTCAGTGATGCACACAAAGACTAAACACATTGCCATCAAGTGTCATTACTTGAGAGAACTGGTACAAGATAAAGAGGTCCGCATGGAATATGTGAATACCAAGGAACAATTAACAGATATATTCACTAAAGCTTTACCTAAAGAAGCTCATGAATATCTGAGAAGTCAATTAGGGGTCCTTCCCCTAACTAAGGCTGCCTAGTCAAGCTAGGAGCACTGCATCAAGTGTGCTGAAAAGAACATCTACCATATTGATGTAGAGAAAGGTCACACTTTAGGAGTAGCCTAGAGTTGTGAAGAGCACATCAAAGTTAGAATAAGTCATAAGCAAGATGATAGAGGGAGAAATATTCTACTGACCTGAAAGGATGATATCTACATCTACAGGATGTATGTTTTTGTTGTTGCTTTGGCATTTTTGTCAAAGAGGGAGCTGATGACAGATGAATACACAGAATGAGAAGATCAAGACAATGAGAGAAATTTAGTGGATGGTCAAGCATGGCTAATTGATTCTGTATCAGAATGAAGCTAAGGATATTATAAATTTCTCTGATAGACAGATAAGTTTTTGGATTGGTTGGTAATTCATGTGATATTCATATGGTGTTGCCATCAATGCCAAAGAGGGAGATTGTTGGAAACTGCAATTGAAGCAATTGTTGTATTGTCATTGATGTCAAACCTTAACTTGTAAGACTATTGCTATTTAAGAAAGTACTATATCTATTTGAGTGTTTCTAAGGGGATAGGCAAGGTTGGTAACAACAACACCTAAAGAAAGGTTGAGTTATCTTGATACTTCAATGAGTACTTGATTATGTGGCACAATGATAAGACAATGCATTATTTATCTAAGTAAGAATGAAGACTAAAATGGTAGGCTTAACCGAGCATAAGTGAAGAAATCTAGTTTAAGCCGAGTGTTGTTTGTGACGACCGAGCTAGTGAGTGCTGAGTAAAAATAGTGTTGACCGAACACCAGCTAATTGCCGAGGAAGACAGTGTTAGCCAAGGAAACAATTTATGTGGTGACCGAGCTTTCCAGAGAAGACCGAGAAGTTGGACATAGTATTGACCGAGCGTCAGTATTTTGCATTTGATGAAGAATTCAAATTTCCAGCCGACATCATTGAATTCTTGGATTATGTAAAAAGTGTTGACTTTATTTATTGATTGTATGAAAGGATTTAATGCACTGTGAAATGTTTTATTGTAAATTTTTAAGAGATTCGAGATATTTCTAAAAGGATAGCCGAAGAACATAATGTAGGATGGATTCAATGAATCTGACCTAACCCTAAGATCTACGAAGGAGATTAAGCGAAAAAAGATGTATTGACCTAATAGAGGTAGTATTAAGGAAACCTAAGCGAGAGGTTGAATGTAGAGAGAGAAGTGAATGCTGGAAGTATTGTTGATGTTATTGACTATCTAAGCAGAAAAGGCTGAAGGAGAAGTGTTGTGATCGCTTGAAGGGTTCCGAACAGATCAGTGATGGGGATGGAAAAGGTTCATAGTTAGTAAGCCAACATATTTGTACGAAATTGGATCTGATATTTGCAAAGTGAGTTGTATGTTTTTCAGATCAATATTACTGCTACTTTCTAATCATTGTAATAGTTAAAATCCTTTTAACAGAGGTTGACCTAACAGTCATAGGTATAAATCCTTTGAACAAGGTTGCATTCTAATGGAGTGTATGTAAGTCCTATAAAAAGGTGCACTTTTAACAGAGTGGTTTAAATCCTTTAACCGGGTCACACCTAACAGTGTGTTTGTAACCTTTGACAGGGTTGGCTTTTCACCGAGCTCACTTCAGAAGAGTGAACATAATAGTAACATGTTACAAAGTGGTTTTTCCCAAATTGGGTTTCCACTATAAATCCTGGTGTTTATACTTGTGTGAATGTTTTGGTTTGAACATTTCTGTGTTTTACAAGTTAGATGCTATTGGATAAGTGGACTGCACTGTTATATGTTTCTGTTATGGAATCAATAATGACCGAGTAGGTGTTGGTTATTAGATCTGATTTGTTGAAGAGTTTAAATTTTGTTTTATACATCTGGACCTAAGAACAACTGATTCACCCCCCCTCTCTGTTGTTCTAAATCATATTAACACACTCTCTCTATTATATATATATTATTCCTTTTAGTTTTATATTTTTTTGTTCCTTTTTTTTATTCTCTTCTTGTTATAATTTTTTATTTTTGTACATACTGTACACACAAAAATAGTGCACTTCTATGGATCCTTACATGCAAGAAAACTCAACAATAAGCTCTCACAAATCGATCCATAGCTCTCTATGCATGGAGTTGCAAAATTATGAATTTGCTCTCAGCTAGAGTTATAAAGCATATGACCTTGCTAGTCAACCACACAATGAGAGATTCACAATGAAGACAAGGGAAAGAATGCCAATATCCCCAAGAATCACTATGAAAATGCAATGCAAACTAATATGAATATGCAAGGTTAATCTATCAAAATGAAAGTATAATGCAACTATGAAATGAAATAGCAATGAATTACAATTCTCCTAATTAAGCTATGTGAAGCTAATCTATCTCATAAAAGGAAACTAAGCTATGAAATGAAGCTATGGATGCTATGATAATGTAAGAAATGAAGTCTAAACTATGAAGCAATGAGAAAATTCAAGAAGAGCTTGATGTAGCAATGATCTCCAAAAGCTCCAAATGCACCTAGAAAACCTGCAGCATAACAATAGCATGAAAGAGATGGATATGCAAATGAAGGAGAGAGCTCTCCTTTTATAAGAAATGTAAAGGAATGGACCATGGAGATTAAGAGGTAAAAGTCTCAATCAATGGTGGAGCTTGAAAGAGGAGCAATCCATGTGCACAAGTATCCTCTAATAGGAAAATAGGAGTTGACTTTATGTCCATATGAGACAAAAGATACTTTTTTTCATTTTTTATAAAATAAAAATAGTGCTTTATTTGTACAACTTAGGATAAGAAGAAAAGGTGGGGCTTTTTATTCAAATAAAAGGGGAGGAAATATTCCTTTTAAATAAATAAAAGCTTAGGATAAAATGGTTAATCCAAGGATAAAAATCCAATATATGATCGAAATTAAGATTTGATCAAGGAATTGATAATGTTGAAAATATTGATTATTGATAAAAATGATTCAAGGTTGATAAATCAAATAAATGGGGCCCAAAGTCTAGGTGACCATTTTTTGGTGCATACATTTGCCCCTCTTTGACTAATGTGTGATCGATTTGGGAACACATGTAGTCAAAAAATGAAGTTGAAATGTGAGATCGATCTGGGATCACAAAATAACTCAGATGTGAGGTCGATTTGGGATCACACCTGGACAAACATAAACAAAGGCCTTTGAATATGAGGTTGATTCGGGATCACATTCAAAGTAAGAGATAAGAATCTCAAATTTGAGCAAAAGCTCACAAAAGATGTCTGAATCAGGAAAATCAAGGAATCAGGGATGAGAATCCCATAAATATTGCCCCTTCAGAATCGAAATCAAAATCAGATAAAGGAGAACAGTGGATTGATAAAAGATGTGATCAAATCATAAGGAAATCATAATCGAAGGATGGAGCATGATAGGATAATCATCAAACAGTGAAGATATGCCCCAGGTTGACGAGGTTTGACTGGGAAAGATATAGGATAAAAATTAAGTCAAACCTTAGAGAAAGGAAGCGAAAGGGGTGAATGAAAGACTAGAAGTTTGAAAGACATGGAAAGGAAGAAATTCCATCAAAGATCAAAGAATTATGCCTCAAAAGGTCAGTCAACTGCATAGAAGAATGAGAAAACTTTGAAACACGACTCGGATTTTGGTTTCGAGTCTGAAAATGGATAGAAAATGATGTGATATGAAAGACTAGAAATGAAAGATATGATCAAGAAGAATCAGAAAATGAGCACAGTTGACCAACTAGTCCGTAGATGATAAAAAGGAGAGCTCTCTCCATATGCAAGATGCAAAAACTAAATTATGATGAACCTAAGAATGCAAGCTACTATGAAAGTGGTTGACTTGCAAGGTCACAACGCCTATAGACATCTAATTATCATCATCGAGCGTTATTGGTAGCATCACAAGATCATACAATACACACTAGTATAACTATGTGGATATGAATATGATCTTTATCAGATAGAAATGTGAAAATCTCACCTAGGCATCAAAGACATGGAGGTCAAGATGACTAATGCAGTGAGATTACCTAAGTTTGATATGGCGAGATTATGCTTGTATCAAGACACATGAAAGTCAAGATAACTAGAAGTATGCACTCGCAAAATAGTCAAGGATAATACCTTGTCAATCCATAGTGTCAAGTAAAACCAGCATAAATGCTCATGACAGTTAGGATCAATGAAATATACCCACAAGAAGATAAAAAAATAAAACATATTCTCATACCCTCAGTCTTCTAGCTATGCATCATTGAAAACTTCTCAGGGAGAGACCACTCATCAAAGAAATCCTCATAGACAACACACAAAAAAAAAAAAGTCAACATATCTCAACAAGTTGATTGTTTAAGTGTGTGTGTGTTGTTCATAGAGTCAAACTTTGAGTATCACATTTGTAAATGAGCAATGTCGCATCATACTAGACTGTTGGATAAGACATCTGATAAGTGTTAAGAAACACTTGACGCAAGGGTAGTGTTGAGAAACACTATTTGGGGTGGTGTTGAAAAACATCTGTTGTGAAATACCCCAAGAGACAAACGCACCTAAAGGACCTATGCGAATAGTTATGGCCCCTAGACAAAGGTAAAGACCAATTCTAGACCAAGCCAAATAAGGTCAAGGTATGATGGAGAAAGGCTCAGTGTCGAGGACACATGCTAAGAAATAGGGGTGCAAAGGCCTCAAGTAGCGCTTGTTTGCAAGTTTTCACCACTTAGATTTTTATTGCAATTTTTCTCTTCTTTTTTTTTTTCATTTTTTGCTACCAAGGCGCCTGTTACCAAGTTTTCACCAAGGCACTTTTTCTTTTTTTTTTTAATTTTTTAATTTTTTAATTTATTTTTGGTATTTTTTTAGGACTTTTTATGCTTTTTAAGATTTTTTAGCATCATATATCAATTTTTTTGGTATTTTTTCAGGATCATATAAGATATGTACAAAGGATGCCCCCAGACAGAAATGGGCATCAAACTCCCAAGCAAGATCACATCGTGTAGTCCCAAAATGTTGCAGGGTGGAGGACAAGAAGGATGAGCAAGCTGGCGAATGAGATGGAGGAAAGGAGAATGAAGGCAAACGGAAGGAAGAAATCCTCAAGGTCAAACTCCTCAAGAGTACCCAAGCTAGGGAAAAGATTGTCATAAAAACCACATTTGGATAAGCAATGAAAGACCAGCATATGATAAGTCACAAAAGCGCAATGCAAAAGGAGGAAAGGATGCAGTCCAAAGAGGGTAGACATGTCAAGAGGCTTCATAGCATTGTGTTTTACTCTTTTTATTAGATCAAGACCAAAGGGGAAGATGATAGCGACAGGCTAGAATGAATGGAGGAAAGTAAAAGCTAGACATGAATGGAATGAAAGCAAGATCATCGTAAGATAGCTCACAAGATAGCCAAATGTTCGTGTATAGGTCAACCTTGTCAAGATCAAAGAGAGAAGACAGAATGGATGAAATATGTAGAAGAACTACGCATGATGCCTGATTGCCAGGTTTTCATCACGGTACTTATCCAAGGTGCCACAAGGGAGTGGTTTTCACCATAGGATGAATTTATTTCTCTTTACTTTTGCTACCAAGGTGCCTGTTTCCAGGTTTCCACCATGGCACATTTTCAATTTTTTTCATTTTTTTTTAAATTTTTTTTAATTTTTTTTCTATTATTTTTAATTTTTCATTTTTTTTTTTCTATTTTGGAAGAAGGCAAGCTTTTTAGATAATGCTCCTTGAAAGGATAAACCATGATATT
Source organism: Chamaecyparis obtusa (assembly GCA_027943335.1). NCBI lineage: Eukaryota > Viridiplantae > Streptophyta > Pinopsida > Cupressales > Cupressaceae > Chamaecyparis > Chamaecyparis obtusa. The sequence continues at coordinate 117,070 of BSBK01002297.1, read as the reverse complement.
TCAAAGATTCAAAATGATATGCTCAAAGATGTTGATAGGGAAAGGAAAATGGAAGAGAAAAATGGAGGATAAAGTTTTTATGCAAAGCGAGTGAGGTTGGAAGATATGAGGAATAGGAAAATGAGGAAAAATGATAGAAGGTAGAAGGATAATGAACGAAAGGATTGTGAAAGGGTAGATAGAAAGGAAGAAAAGATCAACATCAACACACACTTTGAAGGGAGGCAAGAGGATGGAGGAAACGTGAATGAAGGAATACGAGAAGGAATATGGTGAATATTTAGCAGAGGTTGTGGTTCAGGCGCATGGAATGGAAGAATATTTTTGGAAGAAGATGAAGTGGAAGCCTTTGGAAGCTTGAATGTCAACTTCACTTTTTGCTCAACATGAAAAATTTTCAAGAGAGACTTTGGAATCCATATAGCTTTAAGCTTTTTATTTTCTTTTGATGTGTTAGAGAGAATATCTTCAATGATGAATTTTGGAACCCATACTTGTCTTGTAGTTTTCTTCTTAGATATCTCTTTTGACTTTATGCTCCCATGTCGATTAGAGAAGACATGGTGATTTTTTTTTTTTGATGGATTTTTGTATTGCTTCTTTTTCTTGTATTGAATATTCAAGTTACTTCCAAAAGACTTGGGACTTGTGGAAGAAGAAAGAGGATATGACTGGTTTAGATGGGTGAGTGGATGAAAAGGATTCAAGGGTATGTATCTATGTTGACCTTGAGGAAAGATATGAGATGGAGGGACGTAAGGACCCAAGATGGATGATGAATTAGGAGAGTTAGGAGGGGTAAGTGAAGGGACATAAGGGCCCAAGATGGAAGGTAGACGTGAAGCCCTTAGTATTGGTGGAGGAGGTCCAAGGATAGATGTGGAAGATGCAAAAGGATAATCAATAAGTTCATCAACATCTATATGACAACCAAGGACATCAACATCTTTAGAGTGAGCATTAGGATTTTCAATAGGATCGTGCACATCTTGAATAGGAGCAACTTTGCTGATAGGATCGTTCAAAGCTTGCGAAGATTTAGGAAGAGTAGAAAGTGGAAGTGAACATGGAGCGGTAGAACAAGAAGATGGAAGACTTTGATCTTGACAAGGACCTTTGGATAACACAAGTGCAAAATTTGCTTCTTGATCTTCAATAGGCTTAACATTAGCAGTAACAACACCATTTTTAACAACCTTAATGGAAACATCATCTTTGAAAAGCGCAAGTGTGGTAAGGTTATTTTGATCGTCAATAAGCTCAATGGTGCAAGTAGTAGCTTGATCTTGCTTAGGAGATGGTGGAATGAATGCAGGAGAGTGTAGAGGATCAAAAGATCCATGAAACGGATCAGAGACATCATGAAAATAATTGGATGACATGGAGGGTTCTTGATCTTGATCTATATTTTTTTCTTTATCATTTTTAGGGTCCTCTTGACATGGAGCCACTTCTAAGGACAAGGAAGCATGTTGAAATTTTATGGAAGACTTTGGAGGAGATGCTGAAAGACTAGATGAAATAGGCATTATAGCGCATAAAGGATTAGGCTCTTTAGGTTTAGCATTATTGAAAGTATTTGCAGCCAAGTGAAGGTTAGCTTGAGTATCTTTAAGAGGTGGCCCTTGAGAATAACTATAGGGAATCTCATGAAAAGCATTAGGACTTCTGTTGAATGAAGGATTTGTGAAAGATTCAGAAGCTTTAGGAAATGTATGAGTATTGGAGGAAGTAGGGGATGGAAGGGGACCATCACAAGACAAAGGTTCAACATTAACATGATCTTGCTCGAAAGTGCAATTTTGATTTTCAGCAGTGGAATTCTTAGAGGAAAGATTCTTGTAGTAGTAACATTTATAATCAGCGCATTGCATTTTATAGTCCTCAGTAGTAGTAGATGGATCATCATCAAGGTATTGTTTACAAAAATAACCAAACTCTCTTTCAAAATCAAAATCATATGGATCACCATCACAATCTTTCTAATATGAGGACCCATTTCCAGTAAGCACAAGGACACGACTAGGAGGACTCTTAGGAATAGAGGTGTCATAGGTATCATCACGTTGCTCATTATGGTATGTCTTGTGAAGAGAAGTAAGACTCTTTGAAGAAGTAGAAGAAGAATGAGATCGTGAAGAAGAGGAATTTGAAGACTTAGTGGAAGAAGAAGACTTGGATAATGAAGAATGCGAATAATGTTTAGAAGAGTCATGGTAAGATTTGGAAGATGAGGAAGAATGAGAAAACTTAGATGATGAAGAACATTTAGAAGAAGGAGGTTGTGATATGATCATGTCTATGATCCTAGCAAAGGCATCTGATTTAATCATCTTTTTCTTTATTTTTGCCATAAGTTTCTCACCCATGAGATATTTGGAAGGACTATTGGAGGAATAAAGATACTCTTCAAATTGAGTAATGAGTTCAAGATCATCTATTCTCAAGAGAGGTTCCTTAACAAGATAGTTGAAATTCATGGTTCTAGAAGAGGAGGAATCAAGTATGGAAAAAACAAAAGAGATGAATAAAAGAAGATAAACTAGATAATAAGAGGAAAAGAATCAAGAAGAAGAGGAAGAAGAATTTCCCATGGGAATAGAAGACTTCAGAAGAACATGGGAAATGGAGAAGAAAGAAGAAGACTAAGATTCATCTTATGCAATTGATACCATAAAGTTCATTGAGATGTTGAGCAACATGATAGCACCTAAGATCTAACCTGGATTGACCAAGGAAGACCAAGCTTCTAAGGAGAACTCACTACAACAGGATGGAACTCAATTTCAATATTCCAATTAGATCTTTCAAAAGATTTCACAATGATGATCAAGCACATAGAACAACAACCAGGGAGTTCAAGAAAAAAGTCTTCAAGCAATGGGCAAGGGACAAAGCAACCTTGCGCATGAACAAAGATAGTGACTTAGTATTTCTACTCCTTAAAGGTTCTACTTGTGTATGTTCTTGAAAATGTTTTAGCAGGCACATAGAACACAACAACACCTTAACAAATTATCTACAAAGATATACGTGGCTTTCTAAAAGGAGTCCTTGATATACGCAAGGTACGTGAGGCCCAAATTCGTAGATGAGAAGAATCCAAAATCACACAGCCGGGGGGAGACGGTAACCCAAATCTCCTCCTTCACTTCTCAAAGGTATAAAGTTCTTTGAGGCTTAGCCGAGAGTGATATCAAACTCAATTCCCAAGAGAGGTGTCTTTCGATTCACCACCCGCTATTTATACTCCACTGGAACATGGGAGTTAAGGTCATCCCTTGAGGTGGTGTGTCCCCAAGCAGGCCTTCTAGAAGTAAAAACTAAGTAATTCACTATCAAAAGTATTTAGAGCACTAAAGGTGGAACACTTAACTCTTTAAGTAAATGCGAAGTGAGTCCAAAAGTGGGACACTTAACCCTTCAAGTGAATGCGAAGCGAGTCCAAAAGTGGAACATTTAACCCTTTAAGATAATGTGAAGCGAGTCCAAAAGTGGAACATTTAACCCTTCAAGAGAATGTGAAGTGAGTCCAAAAGTGGAACATTTAACCCTTCAAGAGAATGTGAAGTGAGTCCAAAAAGTGGAACACTTAACCCTTCACACAAACTCAAAGTGAGTCCAAAAGTGGAATATTTAACTCTTCACACCAACTCAAAGTGAGTCCAAAAGTGGAACATTTAACTCTTCACACCAACTCAAAGTGAGTCCAAAAGTGGAACATTTAACTCCTCACATCAACTCAAAGTGAGCCCAAAAGTGGAACATTTAACTCCTCACATCAACTCAAAGTGAGTCCACACCTTAGAAAACAAGTGAGTTCCAAAAAGCACAAAAGGGTTGCCTAGTGGAGCAATTAAGGCTTCTTTCCTGTAGACCCCTCCCTTTTAATGTGGCGCTGATCTTGCAACCACGGGGTGGAAATGAGGGGCCGGTGGATTAGCGAGTCTAATAACCCAAGATAACAATCTATATCAATCACAAGCAATCTAAGACTGCTAATTAATACTACTCACAAATAAAAAAGGGGTTGAACAATGGAATATTTAACTTTCCAAGTAAACATAGAATGAGTCCACAAAGTGGTGCATTTAACTCCCTATGTAAACAAGGAATGAATCCATGCCCTCAATCACTCAAATGAGATGTTTGATATTGGAAACCAAAGAGCATTTACAAACTATCAACAGCAAATCTATGTCCTTTTATTAACCCAAAAGAGATGTGCCTATGAAAGCAAGTAAACCAACTGAAATCAGGAAATGCAATCTATTTAGCCACAACAAATCAAACAAATCAATCTAAATTCAGCTAAAAGGGGATAAAAAAACTCACTATCAGGTACAGGTGACAGTACAGTCACCAAAAATGTCGTGCGACACTTTTCCGCATACGGGTGCGACACTTTATTTTTGGGCGACAGTTCGCGCTATACACGGGCGATAGAACTTCTCAAACAGTGCGACACTTCCTGTCAAAGGGGGTGACACTTTTAACTGGTAAAGTGTCACGCCGATATACAGAGAACTGTCACACGACATTGGCAAAGTGTCGCGTGACACTCTGAGACAGAAAAACCAGAGACCGAAAATAAAGCCAAAAATTGATAAAATTTTTTGCGAAAATGCAAAAAATAAAGGACAAAGTTAATCTACTCTGCCCCACGGTGGGCGCAAAAAATACACACAAAACTAGTGCACTTCTATGGATCCTTACATGCAAGAAAACTCAATAATAAGCCCTCACAAATCGATCCATAGCTCTCTATGCATGGAGTTGCAAGATTATGAATTTGCTCTCAGGTAGAGCTATGAAGCATATGACCTTGCTAGTCAACCACACAATGAGCGATTCACAATGAAGACAAGGGTAAGAATGCCAATATCCCCAAGAATCACTATGAAAATGCATGCAAACTAATATGAATATGCAAGGTTAATCTATCAAAATGAAAGTACAATGCAACTATGAAAGGAAATAGCAATGGATTACAATTCCCCTAATTAAGCTATGTGAAGCTAATCTATCGCATAAAAGAAAACTAAGCTATGAAATGAAGCTATGGATGCTATGATAATGCAAGAAATGAAGTCTAAACTATGAAACAATGAGGAAATCCAAGAAGAGCTTGATGTAGCAATGATCTCCAAAAGCTCCAAATGCACTTAGAAAACTTGCAACATAACAATAGCATGAAAGAGATGGATATGCAAATGAAGGAGAGAGCTCTCCTTTTATAAGAAATGCAAAGGAATGGACCATGGAGATTAAGAGACAAAAGTCTCAATCAACGGTGGAGCTTGAAAGAGGAGCAATCCGTGTGCACAAGTATCCTCCAATAGGAAAATAGGAGTTGACTTTATGTCCATATGAGACAAAAGATGCTTTTTTTCCTTTTTTATAAAATAAGAATAGTGCTTTATTTGTACAACTTAGGATAAGAAGAAAAGTTGGGGCTTTTTATTCAAATAAAAGGGGAGAAAATATTCCTTTTAAGTAAATAAAAGCTTAGGATAAAATGGTTAATCCAAGGATAAAAATCCAATATATGATCAAAATTAAGATTTGATCAAGGAATTGATAATGTTGAAAATATTGATTATTGATAAAAATGATTCAGGGTTGATAAATCAAATAAATGGGGCCCAAAGTCTAGGCGACCATTTTTGGGTGCATACACATACATGCATACATGGATACATACATACATATATGTGCTTTGCTATTTTTTATTATTTTTAATCCTTTTTAACATTTTTAAACTTTTTTTTCTTAATTTTAAATTTAATTTTTTTTACTTTATACTTTGGGTTCCTTTTATTGTGGTTTTTAATGTTTTTAATTTTAGTTATTTCTTTCTTCTTTCTCAACCCTCCCTCTCCTCTTTTGTTTGATTTCTGCAATCCTCTCCCTTCCTTTTATTTGGTCTTTTCTTCTAACCATCATTCTATTTTGTTCTCTTGGTGGCTATCTATTCCTAGTCAATTCTAGAAGCCTTGTATTTCAAGTGCTACCTCCTAGGGTTTTTTTCCTATTTATTTACCCATGGATGACTTATTTTTGTTGTTGGTTTGGTGGTTTTATTTCTTGTCTATTTTTTTTTTAACATGATGGAAACCATTACCTCTAATACTTAGAGCATGTGAAGTTTTTAAGGCAACAAGTTCTATTGCCTTTTCTATGGCTTCCTCTTCTTTTATTGATTGTCTTTTTATTATCTCCCTCTCTCTATATATAGATAATAAAAAGAATATATATTATGACTAGACCTATTTTATAATTTGTTTCTATTTTAATATTATTATTTTTATCTTTATATTGAAAATTTATATATGATAGAGGATTTTTTTTTTAAATTATTATAATCAATAGCCTAACTAAGGGGCTGACCCTTACACAACCACAACCCGAAGGCATAAAAAAGAACAACACTAAGACATGGGTGTTGTCTTTTACAGACTATTAATGACTTATTGATAGCACACAAACATAATAGGTATTGTCAAAACAAAATACAAAAAAAAATAGTACACTAACATAAAGTCTAATAGCCCTCCTCAAGGGTAGGACAACTGCTCACTCACCTCTTGCGAAGGAAAGTATAAGTTTAAAGAACTTTTTTTCCTGCATCGTTAGAAAATTGTCCAGATGATGTTTTCCTGATCCCAACGTCCAGAGGGAGCAACTAATGAAAATCCATTTGGACTGTTGTCATCACAGAGGTTGGAGTGTTGAGAAAGATGTACATTAGTAGCTAAAGCTTGGAGCGGAGAAAGAGAAGAAGAAGAAGAAGGTGAAGAATGGTCCACATGGCCAGAGGCAACCACATTAGTTGGAGCACAAGTGGTATTTTCATAGTTTGCAGCACCCAAATTTGCAACAATAGCATGACCCGGATTCATAACAAGAGCATCACACAAATTTGCAGCATGAGCTTCCTCCTCATATGTCATCCTATAAGGAATCATTAGAGTTAGAATCAAAGAGAGAATATAAAGCTCGAACAACCAAATAATTATCATTTGCATCCTTCCACCAAGCAACAACACCTTTACTATGGGAAAGAGAATAATTTGTAGCCAAATGGCTAGTAGAGAAGCATAGGTGGCACTTAAAGGGGAGGACCTCATAATCCAATGATTGAGTTCAAGGCCTATCACTAACCATGAGCACCACATCCTCTGACAATGGTGTGGAGATATCCATGCCAACCAAAATGCAAGCAAATGTAGATTGTCCTAGTGAAGTCGTAGCCTCATCCAGTTTCAATAAATGGCCAATAGAGTTTCCAAAGGCCTCAAAATAAGAAATCTCCCAAAAATGGAGTTGAATATTGGGGAGACAAATCTGCACAGAGTTCACATTGAGCGGTTCAATGAGGGGGTTGAAGGAGATTGTCTAGCGTTTGGCCAAAAGAGAGTGATTTTTCCAAACCCACAACTAGATCAACACCAAATCATGGTCTTTAGAGGAAGAAAACATAACAATAAAAAAACCCTTTTGCATAAGGGAAAATTTCAATGCTACTAGAGACTAAGGGTTGTCAAGAACTTGTTACCCAATGATGTAGATCTAGATGCTACCCAAGAACTTGTTACCCAACATTTGTTTTATAAAGATCATAGTGTTACCATCATACTTATAAATAAGTACATGATCAACTAGTGTAAGAACCCATCCACATAATATAAATTACACATGCTAACTTCTTAACTAAAAAATTAAGGGAGAACATTAAGTAGTGTAGACCACAATACTTGAATATATAAATCTAATTTTTAAAACAATGTACAACAAACAAACACATTAATAGTAATAAATGTAATTGGTTTCTAAGATTTTCTTCAAACTATCAATTATTTGTCACATATGTACTAATAATATAAAAATTAAGTAGTGCTTGAAATTATGTGTATAATGAAATCAAAAAATTAAAGAAATAGATCATATATAATAGCTTTAAAATAGTTAAAAGCTTGTTATGCCTCTAACTACTTTGTTATTAATATCCAAGATTCATATAAATAAATATGTCTAATGTTTTTTAATGGGAACACGTCATAGATATACACATACTTAGACTAGTTATACTTAATAAAATTGCATCAACCACCCTAGACTTAGACATAACAATGATAATATAATATAACATTAATTAACAATAATCATGACCTTTCGATAAACTAAAAACCTAGCATTATAACCCTAGCTGAAAGTCCATAATAATATAGAAAAGTTGGAGAAAATTAACATGCTATAAGCTCTCCAACTCAAACTACGTGCTCATAATTATATGCATGGTTATATACTCCATTAGTTGTCATTACCACCAGTTTCACTTAGAGCATACTTGACTAGTTGTGTTATACAAATTGATGGACTTTAAAACATGGAGTAACTTTACTTGCCTTACGTATGGTAGGAATCCTAGTGTCTGATGACAACATGGTGAATCCCTTGAAACCTCAAAAATGTGTTCATGGTGTAAAATATTAGGTTTTATATATAACCTCCCCAGTGTCTTGGTAGTAGACTTTTAGATTTCAAACATCAACGATGAGTGTCATCACCTATTCTTGCATATCCTTGAATTCAACCCTTGCATAATTTACTTTAAACTTCAAATTACTTTTTGAATCTTTCTAACTTATCTTCCTATATTAAAAAATTTCCTCCTCCTTAGATAGCACGTGAACCAAAAAATCATGTAAACTCTCCCTTAGTAACATATCCTCCACTAGGGCTTGACCCTTTGGTGAAAAGGTGGGGCTTCTTTCATGTAGTGCCTACAATCAAGGTTCAAGTCTCCAAAAGGTCTCTCTCTACCGTGGTTCTCAATAGAGATGTTTTTATCCTGATTCTTAGTGAAATAGTGGGGCTTCTTACTTGTAGAGCTTACAACCAAGATTCAAGAAACTTTCTTTTTGTAAGTTTTTGAAAATGGCTCTGATTGCTCTGCTCACCCAAATGGATCCTTTCAATGTGAACACAGATTTTGTTGTCCTTGTGTCAGATGCTTTGGTGGGGGATGGATCCTTTGTCTTACCTGAAATGGTGTTTGTAGGTGCTTCCCCATTGTTGAATATGGGTGTAGAGATTGTCGTTTGTGGTGCTAGAGGTGGAGGGGTTTCCACTTCTGAGGCTATTAAGGATGGGATTCCCTCCCAAAAATCTATTGGTGGTGGTGGATGAAGCTATGTCCATGCTACTAAATCTCTTGCCACTATTCCTCTGAAGGTGAAAGCTTGACCCATTGCCTGTGCCAAGATCTCCCTTGTCATGGTGTGTGGTCTAGATGTAGTGGATAATGTGGATTTTTACTAACATTGTGGGTTGGTCTGTAGATTTACTGGCCTTTGACCTTCTCTTTGGGATCTGCATCACTGGATAACAAGTTCTTGGTGATCATTAGTCTCTGGTAACATTGAGATTTTCCCTTATGCAAAGAGGTTTTTTATTGTTGCATTTTATTCTTATAAAACTATGATTTGGTGTTGAGAAAGTTGTGAGTTTGGGGTAATTAATCTCTTTCAACCAAACCCTAGACAATCTCCTTCAACCCTCTTATTGAACCACTTAGTGTGCACCTAGTGTAGGTTCATCCCCCCAATCTTCCACTTCACTTTTGAGAGATTTCTTTCCTTGAGGCCATTGGAAACTCTATTAGCCATTTCTTGGAGGTGGATGAGGCAACAACTTTGTTGGAACTCTCTACTTTTGCTCATATTTTGGTTGACATGGACATATCCACACCACTTTCAGGGGATGTGGTGCTCATGGTTAGGGATAGGCCTTGGACTCAATCACTAGATTATGAGGGGATCCCTTTTTGATGTTGGTGATGCTTCTCTAATGGCCATCTAGCTAAAAAATGTTCTCTTTTGTGTCGTAAAGGTGTTGCTATTTGGTGGAAGGATGCAAATCATGATCATTTAACCATTTGAGCTTCTGATTCTCCCTTTGATTCTACCTTTGAAGACTCCTCATAGCCTAATGATGATCCTCATCAAGGTGATGCTCTTACTGAATTGGCCTCCTCTAATTTGATGGACATGAATCCATATCTTGCTACTGGTGCAATCCCTTTTGGTTGTGCGAACCCTTCTTTGACTATTGCTCTTGATTGGATCCCGCCTTTGGTAGCTATTGTACAATATTTCCTTCACTCAGTTTCTGGTGTTGGCAGTCACACAATGGGGATTCCACTACCATGTGATGGGGACCCTGGAAATAGTATCACTTGGACGGTTATCCATCAAAAAAGGAAAAATCACTCTAGCTCTCATTCTCCTCCCCCTATTGTGAGTGAGTTGGTTTCCCACTCTTGATGTCGGTTACTAGTTGTGCTACTAGTATGATGTTAATGGTATGTTCTTGAACTTGTTGTAAATCCTTCACTTGTAATAGCCAAAACTTTTGTTAATGTGTTGTTGATCTCTTGATGCCTTTTGGCCATGGTTGTATATGTGTGCCCCTTTGCTAGGCTATTGAACTTAATAAAAAATTGTCCTCCACTACCCATTGCACTTACACTTTGACACACACACACACACATGCTCTTATTTCCACTCTCCTATTATCCTCTATAACATTTATACCACCTTCAAATTCCCAACATCATAAAGTTTTTTTAAAAAAAACTCCTTAATTGATGGTTAATGCCTTGAGTTCAAGTCTAGGATTTGATGATAAACTCTTTGTGCCATATGAAATTTTTTATAATAATTTTTTATCTGAATTCCTTTCATTTGAAATTTAAGAAGAATATAAATCTTCAAAAAAATATTTAATCCATAAAAATAATTATTTACATTGATTTTATTAATGATATATATTAAATATGAAAAAAATCTATTTTTAATAAACAACTAAATATTTTTGAAGAAGAGTCATAATGAACAATAAGAAAAATTTGATAATTTAATATAAATCTTTAATATATAATATTGCAGATGGGGGAAGACAAGGGGAAATTTTTGTTCCCATTTATTTCATGTGAAAGATATCAATATGTAATTAAATATTCTTTATTAGATCTTTGATCATTCTTGCTTTCTAAATTTCATTATGATAAATAAATTTTTACTCTTTTATTTCAAATATCATAAAAAATATATATATTGAAAACATTATAAGACGTCTATCTTGACTGAGAGAAGTGAAGACTAGGAGCATGATCTTTTCTTTTCTTTCTGTTTGTTGGTTTAGTTCCAATGATCCAAAGGATCTATATAAGAGGGGTGTCCACTATGAGAGCCTTCATCTCGTGTTGAATGGCCATGTGTACCTCGACTCCTTTTATATGAGAACTTTGGTGAGGTTGGTTCTTCTCCTTGTCTATTTGAGTGACTTCTTTTTGCTACAAGTGAAATTTTTGACGCTTGTCCTGCGAATTGAACATAAGGGTCATTGTGAGCACCTTTAGTATGCTTATCATTCACTTAACAAAAGGAAGAACTCTTGCGTGTCTAGCATGTTTGCACACAAGGAACATTCAGGTCATTCTAAAAACTATGCTTTGATGCTTATGTTAACTTGCTACATCAAAAGGAATATGTGTTCAAGTCATTCTGGTTTCTTGTGCCTTAATGCTTACACCTCATTCCAACAAATCTAAGACTAATGTCAGATTCATATTCTCATGATTGTAATGTCAGTGAGAGTTGTATGACATCCTACGCTCGTCCGATACTAAAAACTCTGTGATGATAATTATCTAATGGTTCCAACAACCAAGTCCTAGGGATTGCATCTAGCTTAGGCTTGCATTTTCATTCTAGACTTGCATAGCGACAGTGTTTGATGCTCACTTCATTATATTCTCCTGGATTTGTACGTTGAAGGTTCTCATCTTACGTCACGAGTTCATCTTGACTGCACAAGTGTCTGATCCTCGCTCTCGATCTTCAAAAACATTCTTTTGGTTAGTACCTATCGTGTATCGCAATATCCTGCACGAGATGATTAGTGCCATATACATTACATTTCCATTGCATTCACAAAGTGCATTACCATAAACTCATATGCATACATTCTACACCTACATATTCATATACATGTGCATCCATCATAAGCATAAATCAAATCATACATTGCATTTTTCTATCAATGCATTCTACCAATAAAACATGTGCACATTCATTTGCATATTCATGAAGGAACCATGTACATCTCATATCTACTCATCTAATCATATAGGAAACATCTCATAAATCATCAACATGAAAGCAATAAATAACATGTACAATGATACCAAAAATACGAGCTCATATATATATCGATCAAATGTCAGTATACAAAATGGTGCTACTCGAGCACAGTTTATAAAAAATGGGCTACAATACATCATGCTATATCTAATCTAGCTCTGTCCATCACCACTTGGGGGAGGTGGAGGAGGAGGCATGTCTTCTTGTGGTGGCACCTATGGCGGAGGTCCCTGTGGAACTACTAGTGCTATGACGTACTCTAAAAATTGCAGAACCTAGTCCGCTGACTCTGGCATCGCACCAATGTAGGTTGCATAGTAGTAAGCTGCCTGGACAACCTCATATCGCGTCTCTATCCGCGCTCTCACCAGGTCATCTCGCAGACCTCTTATCTCTCTATCCCTCTCTGCTATCTGGGTATCCCGAATGATAACTTGTATATCATGATCCATGAGCTCCCGCTGATCCTGCCGCAATCTGTCCCGTGTCTCTACAACAAATCCTGCAGCTGCGCGGTCTCATCTCTTGGGGGTGGTCCCTGTGTAGCTTGATCCCACATGATTGTGTCCTTGACCTGTGCCTCCTTGTCAGGAGGCTGCTGATGTGATGTATCCCCTTTCCTCTATCTCATAGACCTCTCCTGATCCCCACTGCTCCCCGCACTAGGATCTATACCCATCTGTCTTGGCAAAATAACAGTCTACCTAGTCCTATGCTGGGGTACCTACTGTTGCGCTACCTGTTGTTGCTGCGCCTACTACTATGGTAGCAGCTACACCACCTGTTGCACCTGCTGACCCATACCAACATGATCTGTAAACGAGGGGAATAGATGTGCCAATAGGTGATCCCGGTATGTTGGTGTCATCCCTGCATCAATAACGGTCGCCATATAATCCCATAAGGATGGCACTACTCGTGTCTCTATCATGCACCTACCCTAATCTAACCTCACTAGCCAGCCCTTCTTCACCTCATCGGTGAAGCGAGCGTATGCACAGTACTCCTGAGATATGTCCTATGGCCTACCAAACTGCCTCAGGACCCGTGATAATGAGAAACACTCAATAACACTGATGGTATGGCCTATCAAGGGACATGAATAAAACATGTGTGGAAGCTCATGCCTGGTGTCATCGTAGACCTCTGTCCCTACCCATGGTCACCATACCACTGCCACCATGTCATCCAACTGAGCCCTCCACTGCTCAGTCTTACCTAGTGCTGGCTGAGTCATCGATTTTCCATATCTATATATGTATGGCTCTAGAGGCTGTCTCATATCATGAACAACTAGCCTGCACACGAGAAGATGCTCACAAGCCCATATCTGCAACACGAATACTCCTGTGTCCATGCTCTGGGTATCTCTATACATGATCTCGTGCATATCATGGTACATCTGCGCCAGCATGAATTGGCCCCATCCAAATCTCACAGGTGGCTACTGTAACATCCTCTGTAGCATCTTGCCCCAGCCACACTCCAGTCCGTGCTACCCTCTATCTGGCATCAAGTAGCAACCCAGGAATGCTACTAACACAACTGCTAATATATGCCTTGCACCATATTGGCTGACTAGGTCATCCCAAGGGATCACCCATCCCATCACTAGATCATCCTGGAAGATCTCTCTGAGCGCTACAGTCCCTGCTCTCAGCTGAGTATCATATTCCACACCAGGGCCATGGAACGGTACTCTCAAGATCCTATAGATATCCTTCAGGGTCACTATCATCTTCCTGTGCGGCAAATGAAATGTGTTCGTTTCCAAATGGAAATGCTCGACAAGTGCACCTAGCAATTCATGATTTACTCAGATGTCGGGTATATCACGCAAATATGTCAATCCTAATCTACCAATGTGCGCACCCTCTGCGTCATCCAGTCGCCGCACTAGCTCACCAATGACTGGGTGGTGTGATCAAAATACAATGTCTGGGAGGTCAACCTGCAATGCAAGTGATGAAACATGATCAGTATCTCAATCATGATGGTTTTCAAAGTAAAATAAAAATTGGAAGTATGCACCTATCCTACAACATGCCTTTTGGATGCTCTACTCAGAAAATCTTATGCAATTCTAGGTTCAAATTGGGAATTTTGTTGCAGTTTCCCATGCGGGGAAGTAGGAGTCTCGCGCAAGATTTCTCTGTCACGTGAGACTTCGTGCCAGTTTGCGCAAGAGATCTCCCCTGGAGAGATTCTCTCGCGCGAATTCGATGACCTCTTTGCGCGAGCTCGCGGAGGGACTCCGCGCGAGGAAGCCCTCTCTTGGTATTTTCTTGTGTGAGACCCCTCCTTGGCCCATGCGAGGAAACTGTTTCCTTGCGTGAGATCTTACGGGAAAACTCTAAAATTACCCTAAATCTACCTAAATCTACTCAAAAGCTTTAAAAATTTGAAATGCAAGGTAGGTTTTTCACTACTCACAGGTGCGTCATACTCCAATGACCGACTCTATCATCGGGAGCGCTTGAATCTATGCAATCTCACTAGCACGCTCTCCATTTCATTTAGAGCTCTCTAAATCACTCAAAGTCAAAGGGTGCAAATGAATTGAAGATGACCCTTCCGGGCCTTATATAGGTTTTGACCTAATTTTCAAAAGTCCTCCGTTTTGCGTGAAAACTTCACCCTTGGCTAAATCGACCACTCTGAATCTATTTTCAGGATCGAAATCAAAATCTGACAACTCTATATAGCTCAAAATCACATTTTAATTTTTTTTAGGACCGATGCGATCAGACGCTTGTGCAGTCGACCTTCTGATGTCGTTTTCTTACCGAAATCACATCTCATCATTATTTTCTTGAATTTTTTATCTTTTTCATCTCAAATTCAACTTTGGTCAATTTTGGTCAATTCTAGTCAATAGGTCCTCCAAATCGCTCCAGATCGCTTCTGAATCTTCTCTATTCTTCTGTAATCTATTCTGAGTTCTTCTAGATTTCTGATTTTATCTCTATATCTGCAACCTACTGCTGTCAATCATCTTTATGATGTGTCATCTTTCGATTTCTCTCCCGAGGGGGTAGGATGATTGCATCATTGAATCTTATCAAACCAGTCTCAAATCAATCTGATCTAAATCAAAAGTCATCATCGCTCGGGGCATCTCATCACTAGGGGCATCTTTGTGCCTCGCATCTTGTCATCTATCTATTAGGTATCTGAGCAATCTAACTCGGATCCTCGAGGATCAAGCTTCATTCTGGAGATGGTTCTCAAAATCTCATTAGGTATTGGGGCAATCTAACCTCGATCCTTGAAAGTCAAGCTTCATTTTGGAGATGGCTCTAGAAAAGCTCTTCTTGACCGTTATTTGGGCAATCTAACCCAGGTCTCAGAGGACTAAGATTCATTTTGGATTTAGTCCTGAAATCTGCATCAGTTATCATTTAATCAATGGGTATTGGGGCAATCTAACCCTGACTCTTAAAGATTGAGCCTTGTTCTAGAGACAATCTTACTAAAATGGTAATCTGACCGATGTCTTCGCAATCTAACATAGGCTTCGGAGAATTAGGCTTCATTCCGTAGATGGTTCTACAACTCGATCTGATCGGTGTCTTGGCAATCTAACCTCAACTTCCGGGGATTAAGCTTCTTTCTAGAGATAATCCTGAAAACCTCATCAATTGTCACATTGAACTATCCTTTGAATCAACGCGCTGCTCGCACATCAATTCAAAGAGGGGAAAAATGTAATACCCCAAAATTGGCATCTTGCTATCCTAACCAATTTTGTTGCATTTAGTCTCATTCCTTCAAATTTCTACGTCATCAAAGTGCTATTGTACTAGGGAATTCTGTCTCCTAATTGACTTTACTCGACTTAGTGTCAAATGCAAAAAACCTCAAATTTGTATTAATCACATACTACATTTAATTCCTAAATATCGACATTTATTAGCTAAATAAACCCTACGATCAATTAATTTAATTACAAAGTCCTAGCACTTTAATTAAATTAATTTCACCCCTTTTATATAAAACACATCAAGAGGAATTAAATAATATTTAGTTCTTTAAATGGATATCCTCATTTGAATTTAATTATTCAAGAAATTGGAAAAGTCACCCATGAGGCCATATTTCATTTAATTAATTAAATATTCTCTCCAAAATGTTTCACCTCCCCCCAAGGAGACGAAGGTTCGACCGTTTCTTTGCAAGAAACTCTTCAATCTCCACCTGGGCTTTTCTATAATAGAACCCTCTCACTCCTCATTTGAGGAGGCAATTTTTGAGTATCAAAACTCTGACGAATTATTGTCTCATACTTTTGCATTCAAAGCTATTTTCATATTGCATATTAGAATAATTTCCATTTCTTAGAATAATGATGCATTTGTTCTTAATTTAGTTTCTTTTATTACTATTAGATTCATATTCATTTTCTTACAAGATTTTAGATTAATATTGCACTCTCATTTTAGCATAAATCTTAATTACATCTTAGCTTAAAATCCTTCATTCTAGACTAGTCCATGGTTGTTGGACTCTCGATTCTGAGAGTTTCTCAAAACCCTATCTAGATAGAAGGCAACAGGTCGATTCATACAGGCGTGCGAAATGAGTAATTTCATATTCATTTTCATATGTGACTGATGAGTAATGACTATGTTGAAGTCTATGTCTGAATAAGAGGTCAACATTTAGCTATAAACAATGGTGAACAGAGCTATGTCCATGCTGCCAAATCTCTTGCTACTATTCCTCTGAAGGTGAAAGCTTGACCCATTGCCTATGCCAAGATCTCCCATGTCGTGGTGTGTTGTCTGGATGTAGTGGATAACGTGGATTTTTACCAACATCATGGGTTAGTCTGTAGATTTGTTGGTCTTTGACCTTCTCTTTGGGATCTGCATCATTGGATAACAAGTTCTTGGCAATCCTTAGGCTTTGGTAACATTGAGATTTTCCCTTATGCAAAGAGGTTTTTTATTGTTGCATTTTATTCTTATAAAGACTGTGATTTGGTGTTGAGCAAGCTGTGAGTTTGGGGGAATTACTTTCTTTCAACCAAACCCTGGACAATCTCCTTCAACCCTCTTATTAAACTACTCAGTGTGTGCCCAATGTAGGTTTGTCTCACCAATCTTCCACTTCATTTTTGGGAGATTTCTTTCTTTGAGGCCATTGGAAACTCTATTAGCCATTTCTTGAAGGTGGATAAGGCAACAACTTTGTTGGACCTCTCTACTTTTGCTCACATTTTGGTTGACATGGACATCTCCACACCACCTTCATGGGATGTGGTGCTCATGGTTGGGGATAGGTCTTGGACTCAATCACTAGATTATGAGGGCCTCTCTTTTTTATGTTAGCGATGCTTCTCTAATGGCCATCTAGCTACAAAATGTTCTCTTTTGTGTCGTAAAGGTGTTTCTATTTGGTGGAAGGATGCAAATCATGATCATTTGACCATTTGAGCTTTTGATTCTCCCTTTGATTCTACCTCTAAGGACTCCTCATAGGCTAATGATGATCCCCATCAAGGTGATGCTCTTACTAAATTGGCCTCCTCTAATATGGTGGACATGAATCCACCTCTTGCTACTAGTGCAATCCCTTCTGGCCGCACAAACCCTTCTTTGACTGCTGCTCCTGATTGGTTGCAGCCTTTTGCAGCGATTGTACAGTGTTTCCTTCACTCAATTCGTGGTGTTGGTGGTCACACAATGGGGGTTCCACTACCATGTGGTGGGGACCCTGGTAATAGTATCACTTGGATAGTTATCTATCAAAAAAGGAAGAATCACTCTAGCTCTCATTCTCCTCCCCTTGTTGTGAGTGAGTTGGTTTCCCACTCTTGATGTGGGTTACTAGTTGTGCTACTAGTGTGATGTTAATGGTATGTTTTTGACCTTGTTGTAAATCCTTCACTTGCAATAGCCAACACTTTTGTTAATGTGTTGTTGATCTCTTAACACCTTTTGGTTGTGGTTGTATAAGGGTGCCCCTTTGCTAGGCTGTTGAACTTAATAAAAAAATGTCCTCCACTACCCATTGTACTTTCACTTTCACACACACACACACACACACACACACACACACGTGCGCGCGCGCGCGCACTCTTATTTTCACTCTCCTATTATCCTCTATAACATTTATGCCACCTTCAAATTCCCAACATCATAAAGTTTTTTTTAAAAAAACTCCTTAATTGATGGTTAGTGCCTTGAGTTCAAGTCTAGGATTTGATGATCAACAGTTTGTGCCATATGAAATTTTTTTATAATAGTTTTTATCTAAATTCTTTTCATTTGAAATTTGAGAAGAATATAAATCTTCAACAAAATATTTAATCCATAAATTTTTTTATTTACATTGATTTTATTAATGATACATATTAAATATGAATTTTTTTTCTATTTTTAATAAACAACTAGGTATTTTTGAAGAAGAATCATAATGAACAATAAGAAAAATATAATAATTTAATATAAATCTTTAATATATAATATTGCAGATGGGGGAAGACAAGGGGAAACTTTTGTTCCCATTTATTTCATGTGAAAGATATCAATATGTAATTAAATGTTCTTTATTAGATCTTTGATCATTCTTGCTTTCTAACTTTCGTTATGTTTAATAGATTTTTACTCTTTATTTCAAATATCATAACAAAATATATATTGAAAACATTATTTTTTCCAAGGATAAAACATCACAACAAATTGAGAAGATCAAAATTTGAAGGAAAAGACAAAGACCACAACATTATATTAAACTAAACAACAGTGGTGAAGGGGAAGCCATGAAAAAGTATAAGTAGCATCCCAAACAAAACAGAGCCACCAAAGTGACAAAAGAAAACTGCCAAGTCAGACAAAACAGAACTATTATAAAGATTGCAATTCTTGCACTCTCTCTTCCTGATGATGGATCACAGAGTGTGATCTGAAACGTGGATAGATACACAATCAAATCTAGAAACACACATGCATTTACAACCATTATAGACAAGCTGACAAACTGAAAACAGATGGAGAAAAAGCTATGTAAAGAAATTGACAATTCAAAAAGGATCAGAAAGGAGATGAAAACATTTTATTCCTTTGGCAGTAATTTGAAGTTTTGGTCAAAACGCTTGAAGCCAATTCTCTGCCATATCTATCATATGATCCGAAATGAATAAAAAGCTTGAACACAAAGATTGTGAAAATCAGTTATGATTAAAGAGCTGAATCATGCTAGTTATTCATGAAAGGGATTGAAAATGTAAGAAACAAACAACATATAAATAAACTAATAGACAAATTGCAAACACCAAATTTATCCTGGTTCACCACAAATTGTGGCTACGTCTAGACTGCAAAGTATTGTATTAATCCACAAAAAGTTATTTACAAATGAGCAGGAGCAACAAATATATAAGTGCTCCAGATTATTACATATGAAGAATCTTCAGAATGAAGAGTCATAATAAAATAGATAAGAAAACATTATGACTGTTGGCCTTCATTCCTCAACAAACTCCCACCTGAAGGACAACCATGTTGCAACTGATCACCCAATACCCTGCTGAAGAATTGACTTATCTTTTCTTCACAAGGCCAAGAGAAGTCCTTGCACAATCAAACTTCTCTTTGGCGACAACCTTGGTGAATATATCCGCTGGGTTGATCTTAGTATTGATCTTGACAACTTCCAACTTTCCTTCTTCAACTGCATGATGAACAAAGTGAGCATGTGCATCAACGTGCTTAGAGCGACGTTGTGAAGAGTGATTATGAGCCATGAAGATAGCGCTGCGACTGTCACAAAATAGTTTATACTCATTTTGATGCACTTTCAAATCACCAAACAATCGCTAAAGCCAAATCATTTCCTTTGCACCTTCGGAAAGAGCTAAGTATTCAACCTCAGCTGAAGACGGAGCAATGCAATGCTGCAACCTTGAAGCCCAACTGATGGCAACTCCAGCAAATGTGAAGGTATATCTAGTGGTAGACCTTCGTTTGTCCAATTCTCCGGCATGATCAGAATCGGTGTAACCTTGCAGCTGAACCTGATTTCTTCCAAAGCATAATGCATAATCTGAAGTTCCTTTTAGATACCTTAGTATCCACTTAACAAATTCCCAATGAGCTTTCTCGGGATTGCTTATGAATCTGCTCACAACTCCCACCGCATGAGCAATGTCGGGGCGAGTAGAAACCATTGCATACATGATGCTGCAAACTGCGGATTTATATAAAATTTTCTCCATGAAGTCCTTTTCTTCTTGTGTTTTAGGACACAATTCAAAACTTAAGCGAAAGTGACTAGCAAGAGGAAGAGGAGCAACTTTAGCATCAGCCATGCCAAACCTCTCAACCACTTTGTCAATGTATTATTTTTGAGACAATGTAATTTCCTTCTTCTTCCTGTCTCTCGTGATCGTCATGCCAAGAATCTTCTTGGCTGCCCCTAAGTCCTTCATGTCAAACTTTTTTGCCAATTTCTCCTTTAACTCATTGACTATTCTTTTGTTTGTGCCATCCACTAACATATCATCAACATAAAGAAGAAGGATGATGAATTCACCATTAGAACGTCTCTTGAAGTAGACACATGGGTCTAATTCACATCTTGTGAAGTTGTTTTCAGCCATGAAGCGGTCAAATTTTATGTACCACTATCTTGGAGCTTGTTTGAGGCCATACAAACTCCGATTTAACTTGCAATAAAGGTGCTCTTGTCCCTTCTTGACAAATCCTTGAGGTTGCTCCATGTATAGCTCTTCTTCTACATCACCATGTAGGAATGCGGTCTTCACATAAAGCTGTTCCAACTCAAGATCCCATGCTGCTACTAATCCTAAGACTATTTGGATAGTTTTCATTTTGACAACCGGTGAGAATATCTCATTGAAGTCTATCCCCTTTTCTTGATCAAACCCCTTTACCACCAATCTAGCCTTGAAGCATTTTCTGCCTTCATCTTCATCTTTTGTCCAGTATACCCACTTGTTTCTAAGCGGTCTTCTATCAAGTGGAAGAGATACCAATTCCCAGGTTTGATTCTTGAGTAAGGAGTCCATCTCCTCATGCATCGATGTTTTACATTTATCACTGTTGACATCTTTGAGAGCAGCTTTAAATGTTGATGGTTCTGCAAATTCTGAGACAAGGATTGTAGGTTCTACTTCTTTAGCAAACAATAGCCCATAGTCCGAGTATTTAGCTGGCATTCTTCTCTATCTGGTTGATCTTCTCAATTAAGGTTCGACACCTTCTGTCTGATCCTGAACTAGCTCATATGGAGAGCCAGAAATTGTACCTCTTGGATGTTTGATTCCTTTTTTAATTCCCTGCCTCTCTGTATCATTCCCTCTATTATTCTCCAAAGAATGTCCTTCAAATTCCTCTGTTCTCTGTTCTCTGTGTCTATACTGCTCATGTCTGCCGTGATTTACATCATCTCTGTCATGAGTATGTAGTGGTAGGGGATTATTTTCTTCTCTGCCATGACTGGTATATGTATTGCCGAAAGTGTGCTCTACACTACAGTGCGGAGACAAGAGACAGTTAGTTTGAAGTGAGAGAATGTCACGATACATGCCAAGACTCCCACCGTGTAGAGATTCTTCTCTGTCGTGCCTTGTCTCAAAACTGGTATTGCCATCTGCAATGACTGTTTTATTACCATAATGACTGGTAATGCCATCGTAATGACTATTTTCATTACCGTAACCATCTAGAGGATTTCTGCTACCATAAGGTATATCCTTGCGGTGACTGGCTTCATAGAAGTCCCTACCGTGGGATTCAGGAAGACCACCGTAACCGTGTGGTTCATGTTCACTGCTACCGTGAACCGATAACCTTGGATTAACGTGCATGTCCCTGTCATGAGCTTCACATTCATTGCCGAGACTGGTGTATTGCGGTGGCAGGGGACAGTGTTGTAAGTTTACCAAATTTCCTTTGCCGCTAAGTGTATTATCTCTGCTATGAATTTGTTGACTGTTTTCCTCTCTATCGTGACCGATTTCTTTACAAGTGTCATGTCCTTGCTGAAGACCGTGAAGAGTGCCATAAGGAGATTCATAGCTACCATGTGCTGTGTCTTCATTACCGTGAGCAGGGGAATGGCCATAGTATGAATGTCAGTCATGAATATTTTCATTCATCAAGCCTTCTGATGAAGAGCTTTGTGATTGCTGGGGCATAGAGGGCAGAATAGAAATAGGAGAATTTGATGTAGGATGTGAGTAGGTGGAAGGATTTTGTGTACCGTTATTCATCATGTCAAATAGAGGAATGTATTCTTTCGTAGGAATTTTTTCATCTTTAGAATGAGGAAATATGTCCTTATTAAAGACTACGTCTCTGCATCTGATAATTTTTTTATCAGTTTAGCTCCAAAGTTTGAAGCCAAATTGTTCTTCCCCATATCCAATGAATATGCAAGGCTGTGATTTAGGATCTAGTTTGCTCCGCTTTTCCTTAGGAACATGTGCAAAATCCTGACAGCCAAAGACTTTAAGATGAGAGTAGGAAACTCTTCTTCCTTTCCATTCCTCTTCCGAAATTTTGAAGTTCAACCTTGATGAGGGACTTCAATTTATCAAATAGACCATTGTATTGCATGCTTCAGCCCAAAAATCTTTCCCCAAACCTACCTTGGAAAGCATACAACGAGCTTTCTCAAGGATTGTTCTATTAAGCCTTTTCGTTGCCCCATTTTCTTGAGGGGTGTAAGGGACAACTTTCACCCTACAAATACCATTATCTGCACAATAGTTATCAAACTCCAGCGAACAAAACTCCCTTCCATTATCCATTTTCAAACATTTAATCTTGTGGCCTCTTTGGTTTTCAACAAGAGCTTTGAAAATTTTAAATTTAGAAAAGATTTTTGATTTATTTGCCATCATATATATCCAAACTGTCCTAGTAAAATCATCAAGGAAAGTAACGAAATATTTAGCACCTCCTAAAGAGCTTACCTCGGTAGGACCAAAGACATCCGAGTGTACAAGCTCCAATGGTTTTGCCTTTATGTCATGCCCATCTTTCAAGAAGCTGACCTGCTTTTGCTTGCTGTAGAGACAATGTTCACAAAACTCCAAGTTTGCTGATTGGAGACCCGGTAGTTGATCCTTCTTGAGTAGTGCATCTAGGCCTTTGTTGCTCATGTGGCCTAATCTTTGATGCCAAAGTGTTGCATCGCTGCCTATGACTGTCATAGCAGCTCCCACTTCATTGATTGCTTTCACAATGTAGAGGCTACCGGTCTTTTCTCCTTTTGTAATAGCCAATGAACCTTTGACTATTTTCCATGTATCCGTGAGCTCTGTTTTAAATCCTTGGATACATAGTTGGTTGACTGAAATTAAATTTCTCTTTAATTGAGGAACATGTCTAACATCCTTGAGTGGCAATTTGGATCCACCTTCTAGATGCAAGACAACATCACCTTTTCCAATGATTTTACATGCCTTGTTGTCACCCAATAATACTTCTCCAAATTCGCCTTCTTGATAATTTTGAAAATAATCCGTACATGAAGTGGCATGGAAAGAGGCTTCGGAATCTATCACCCAAGAATCTGATTTTGAGTCGCTTGTAGAAAGAACTAGAGCAGCTTCATCTGCTCCATAGGTTGTATTAGCTTCACTATTCCTTACTTTTTCTTGTGCTTTCTTGTAAAATCTGCAATTTCATTTTGAGTGGCCTGGTTTGCCACAAAACTAGCACTCTCCATTTCTTCCTCTTGACTTTGATTGATTGGGTGATCTTGATTTCCTTTGATTGTAATTGTAATTATTATTGCTTCTATGCTGGCTTCTTCCCCTTCTTTCGGTGCTGACCATGGTAAGGGCATCACCAGATGGGGTGTCTTTGTTACTTCTTCTCATATCTTCACTAAGTAAAGTAGCAACCACTTCATCGTAGACCAACTTCTTCTTTGAAGAATTAGAAGTGCTAACAGTTGTAACTACGAGATCCCAACTGTCGGGTAAAGAACATAACAAGATGATGGCTTTGGCTTCGTCGTCTTGAGTCATACCAACTGAGGTTGCTTGACATAATAAAGTATTCAAATCATTTATATGATTTGACATCGCAGTCCCTTCCTTCATTTTCAGCTTGTAGAGTTTCTTCATAATGAAGATTTTATTTGCAGCCGATGCCATCTCGTACATGCTTTGAAGTTTATCCTAGACTCCTTTTGTTGTCTTTTCGTTGAAGACATTAAATAAGACATTTTGTGACAGCGAAAGGAAAATTGATGCCGTTGCTTTTTCATCAATCTTATTCCAATCTTCATCTGTCATTCCAGTGGGTTTTTTGGTTTTTCCTTCGATTGTGACTGCAAGTTCTTGCTTGATCAACAAAGAACACATCTGCACTTTCCACAAGTTGAAGTTCTTGCCTGCGAATTTCTCCACTTTCGAATCTTCCATCTCTCCGAAAATTCAACCCAAATTTCCAATCTGCACAACTTGTGCTCTGATACCAATTGAAAAGGATTGAAAATGTAAGAAACAAACAGTAGATAAATAAACTAATAGACAAATCGCAAACACCAAATTTATCCTGGTTCACCACAAATTGTGGCTACGTCCAGACTACAGAGCATTGTATTAATCCACAAAAAGTTATTTAAAAATGAGCAGGAGCAGCAAATATATAAGCTCCAGATTATTACATATGAAGAGTCTTCAGAATGAAGAGTTATACTAAAATAAATAAGAAAACATTATGACTGTTGGCCTTCATTCCTCAAGAATTCATGGAGTGTCCTTCCTCCCCTGTGGTAGCAATACCAGCAGGGGGATGAGCAGGGTGAGGAGTGCCGTTAATGAGGAGAATCATGTCTCGGAAGGTTTCCATGACTCTTTCACAAAGGCGACTGCCAAGTTCATTTTTGTGTGCAGCAATAGTGTTCTCCACCATCGTTTCATTTTTCGTAGATAGAATGCTCTTAATGGCATTATAAACGCTCCAAAACCCAAAATTTTTCCTCAAATCTTTATGTTTGAACAAACCCCCGATGAGAGCTTTTCCATTATGCAAATCATAGTCTCTAGTTGCAAGGTATACTATTTCTGACTGGCTCGGAACATACTTTTCCTGGACATAGAACAGAACTTGCTCGTAGGACTGCAAGAGATCCATGGAATTGGATAAAAAGCATGAAGCTACTTGGGAAGGGAATAGGAGCTGGGGGGGGGCATCCACGAGATGTTCGGCAACAATGGCCCTCATAGCTTTCTCCACACGCGAGGAATGAAAATGGAAGATCATCTTCAACATCTCCGAATTGAAGGGACCAGTTTCTGGGTATTCGTATTTGGGAATTGGGAGAGAGATCCTTTTGTTGACAATGGTGAATTCCATTGAAACTACAAAGAAGATAAGCACAGAACACAAAATCAAATGAATGCGGTCAAGTAAAATGTTTCAATCTCCAATTATATGGAGAAATCTTCAGGAGTCAGGATAGATGAAGAGTTCAAAACATGGGAGATGAAGAGTCCAAAACAGGGAAGACAAAGAGATTGTGGCTGTTGGGACTTCACACTTCCCCACACTTTGAATTCTCACATTAAAATTTGGGTTGGCATTGAATTTTTAGTATCATCAATTCTTAATTCAACATTTAGATATTGTTAGAGTTCAATTTTTTTTATTGAAAAAGAAAAATTCAAGACAATTATATGCAAAATCTATATATAAATATAATATATATAATCAACGATAGATTTATGTATTTCTTATACTGACAACCTATTTGCAGTTTTTTTTCTATATAATTTATTTTGCAGTTTTTTTCTATATAATTTATTTTGCTTTGGTTCAATTATAAAAAGACTTCATATTTCTCTAGAGTGATCTGGAGTTGTTCCGGGAAATATGCCCTACTTATTCTATGGTGAACTTATTAAGTGGTGCTACATAATCTAACATAAAATGTAATAAATCCCTGCTGATGGTCATTGTCAGATCAAAAGCTAATCCTGAGGGTTTGCCAGAGGAAGATACTGCAAGTTTCTATATGGGAATCCATAAACAACATCCCGAGTCTGTATAAATTTGTCATTGGGGGGAATATAAATGAAGAACTAGAGATGTATCTTAATATTTTTTAACAAAAGCCTAAAACCTATGCTTTGATCATGGCAACATCGTGACTCCATGAATACAGATCAGAGTTTAACCCCATGAGTCTCACCGGCTCAATATAAAATTTAAATCAATAAATGTATTATGTTGGGACTTAAAAAGAAGGCTCATTAGTGGGTTTTGTCAGAGGACAGGAGATTACAGTCAAGTGTTGCATAAAGATTACAAGCTTAATTTTAAAGATTTTGTCTGCAATTCCAGAGGCCCTGGGATGCAACCTAACAATCTTATCAGATGAATAGGGAGTCATAGGCAGGTGAAGGCAGTAGACTATAACCCTATGTGCCCTAATCCAGAGCTCAATCTGGCCTTCACCCTCATTGAAACCCAAATATTCTTACAGCATGATGATGTAAACAAATTGCAATTACTGAAAATGGAAAATGAGCTGCAGTGGAGTCTCTAGCCAATGCTTTTGTTGTCAATTTGACAGATAAACTGGGGAAAAACTTATTTGTAAAAAGACATTGTATGAAAGATATTTTCATGGGATTTTTCGATTGACTTATTATGGATTTCTAGGTTTCAGGGAAAATTCATGCATTTACCAATACAACAAAGACGCTCATCCCCATTTGTACGCTCTATGATCACTCCATGGTCTTATTTATAGAACCTGCCAGTTCTCTGGTTATTGGAGATTATTTACATTCTGCCTTAATATGAAAGATTTATCTTTGAAGAATACCTCGAAGTGTATTACAGCCAAGAATTCAAAAGCATTCAATTACTTCATAAAACAACTTCCTGAGTGGAATTGTTTATAAACAAAAGGAATAAAAATAATATAATTTAAAATGATTAAATATTTTTGAAAAGTAATCATAATTCTCAAAAATATTAATGAACATAAAAAAAATATAATCTAATATAAATCTTTAATATATAATTTTATATATTTAAACTTTTACTTTTTATATCATGATTATAAAAAATCAATATTTTTTCTTTGTAATGGCTAAAAATCTTTTCGACAGATAAATTTCACAAAATAAATTTGGAACAACTTATCAATGGAAAACAACTAGCAGATAACAATTTGAAGTAAAAGCCAAAAACCTGAACATTATATTAATCTATATCTTTTCGACAGATAAATTTCACAAAATAAATTTGGAACAACTTATCAATGAACATTATATTAATCTATATAAAAGAGTTTTTACATGAGAATGCTTGTTACAGTGGCCAAGGGGAAGCCATGAAAAGTAGGAGCAGCATTCCAAACAAAACAGAGAGACCGAAATGACAAAAACTGCCAACCCAGACAAAACCGAACTATTGTAGACAGACTGACAAACTGTAAACAGATGGAGAAAAAAACTATGTAAAGAAATTGAGGAATCGAAATAGATCAGAGAGGGGATGAAACAGTAGATAATGGAATGTTGATTAAAAAACTTGAACACACGATTAGATAGACTATGGATTGTGAAAATTTCGTATGATTAAAGAGATGAATCATGCTAATTATTCCCGGACTGTCCTTCCTCCCCTGGCGCAGCAATATCAGCAGGGTGATGATTGCGGGTAATGAGGAAGAGCATGGCTCGGGAGGTTTCCATGACCCTGTCACAAAGGCAACTACCAAGTTCGTCCTTGTGTGCAGCAATAGCGTCCATCACCAGCCTTTCGTTTTCTTCAAAGAGACCTTGCTTAATGGCATTATAAACGCTCCAAAACCCAGAATTTTTCATTAAATCTTTATGTTTGAACAAACCCCCCACTAGAGCTTTGCCATTATGCAAATCATAGTCTCTAGTTGCAAGGTATACTGTGTCTGACTGATTGGGAAGATACTTTTCCTGGACATAGGAATCAGCAAATTCCTGAACTTGCCAGTAGGACTGCAAGAGATCCATAGAATTGGATAAAAAGCATGAAGCTACTTGGGAAGGGAACACGAGCCGCGGGGAGGCATCCAAGAGATGTTCACCAACAATGTCCCTGATAGCTTTCTCCACACGCGAGGATTCAATATGGAAGATATTCTTCAGATTCTCCGAATTGAAGGCAACAGTTTGTGGAGATTCGTATTGGGGAATTGGGAGAGAGATCCTTTTGTTGATTTGAGTGAATTCCATTGAAATTACAGAGAAGAGATGCACAGAACACAAAATCAACTGAATGCATGCGATCAAGTAAAATGTTTCATTCTCCAATTATATGCTGAACCCTTCAGGAGTCAGGACAGATGAAGAGTTCAAAACAGGGGAGACGAAGAGTCCAAAACAGGGAGACAAAGAGACTATGGCTTTTGGACTTCACACTTCTCAACATTGAACTCTCATGCTAAGACTTGGGTTGGCATTGATCTTTAGCATTATTGATTCTTAATCACAAAAAATTCTATTTGTGACTATTACTCAAAATAGATTTATGCGTTTCTTATTTCATTCTTTCTAATCGTCTATTTGCAGTTTTTTCTATGCTAGAAAAATTCAAGACAACTACAGTGAAATCTATTTATGATTATAATCAAAGTCTATTTGTAACTATAATCAAATATAGACACGTATAACTTATTACATGCTGACAATCTATTTGCAATTCTTTTTCTGTATAAATTATTTTGTTTTGATTCAAACAAAAAAAAGACTTCATATTTCGCTGGAGCCGTTCCCTAGCGATCTGGAGTTGTTCCAGGACATATGCCCAAATAACCTTATAGTGAATTTATTTAAGTTGTACTAAATGACCTAGCATAAAATGTAATAGATTTATGGTGATGGTCATTATCGGATCATAAGATCCACTGCAAATTTTTATATGGGAATCCAAAAAGAGCATTCTCAATCTGTACAAAACTGTCATTGGGGAAAAAATCAAGAACTAAAGGTGTATCCTAAGGCTCAGTTGTGAATAACCTCTGAGTTAAAAGGTCAATAAGATTTACAAGATCTGAAGGTTTTCTATAATATTTTTAACAAAAAAACCTAAAACGTATGTTTTGATAATAGCAACATCGTGACTCCATGAATACAGATTAGAGTTTGACCAGCTCAACATCAAATCAATAAATGTATTGTGTTGGGACTTAAAAAGAAGGCTCATTAGTGGGTTTGTTCGTAGGACAGGAGATTACAGCCAAGTGTTGCATAAGATCACAGGCTTAATTTTAAGGATCTGCAATTTCAGAGGCCCTGACATACAACCTAATTATCTTAGCAGATACATAGGGAGCCATAGGCAGGTGAAGGCAGTAGACTATAACCCTATGTGCCCTAATCCAGAGCTCAATCCGGCCTTCAACACCATTGAAACCCAAATATTGTTACTGTTCTGCAGCATGATGATGTAAACAAATTGCAACTGCTGAAAATGGAAAATGGGTTGCAGTGGAGTCTCTACCCAATGCTTTTGTTGTCAATTTGACAGATAGAATGGGGAAAAACTTATTTGTAAAAAGACATTGTAAGAAAGATATTTTCATGGGAATTTTCGATTGACTTATTATGGGTTTCTAGGTTAATTAGTAACTGCAGGTTCAGGAGAAAATTCATGCATTTATCAATACAGCAAAGACGCTCACCCCAATTCGTATGTTCTATGATCACTCCATGGTCTTATTTATAGCTCCTGCCAGTTCTCTGGTTATTGGAGATTATGAACACTCTGCCTTAATATGGAAGATTTATCTTTGAAGAATCCCTCGAAGTGTATTACAGCCAAGAATTCAAAAGCATTGGATTACTTCATACAACAACTTCCTGAGTGGAATTGTTTATAAACAAATGGAATTCATTTTGCAGTGTAATGGGCTTCTGCTAGGTAAGTGAGATGTAATTTTTTTTAATTGATTCTATGAGATGTAAGTTAGGTTTGTGAATATATCAAAATCATGGTTTTCTTCCAATATGTACAGTTTGTAGCTGTGTTACTTTTATGGTAATTATCTAGACTGATTTAACGTCTGAAATGTAAATTTTCTTTTTCAAATTATTGACCATAGTAAAAATTATATACTGTTCCCACAAAAGTTGGAAGAATTCATTACAACCTACACATACACTCCAAAACATTATGGAGGGCTGTAAGTGATATTTTTATTCCGTTCTTGGATAGCTCAGTTGGGAGAGAATCAGACTGAAGATCTGAAGGTCGCGTTTTCGATCCACGCTCACCGCAAATGAATTATTGTTTTAAATTTTTAGAAAATGCTATTCTTCCATAAATCTTTTAATTATTTTGTTATATATTATTTACAGCTGCTACATTAGAAAATGCTCCTCTTCAATAAATCTTTTAATTATTATGCCACATATTATTTACAGCTGATTATTCTAAAATAGTTTGATGCTATTCTTCCATAAATCTTTTAATTATTTTGTCATATATTATTTACATCTACTACATTAGAAAATGCTCCTCTTCAATAAATCTTTTAATTATTATGCCATATATTATTTACAGCTGAATATTCTAAAATAGTTTGTCTCATTAGAAAATACAAGGAAATTTTAACTCTATAGATTGTCTCTTAAAAAACATATGAAATCTTTTCAGATTTTCTAATTAGATTGTATTTTACACAATCTAATAAATCTAGAAATATTTTTTTTAACAATATTTAGGTTTTTAAATAGAAGGATATAGGTCTTAATGAAACTTTCATCAAATAAGTCTTTATAAATTTGTATTGTCTTAGATGAGCTAAAATGAATAGACCTCAAATCCTTAAATTTTATTGTACTTTGCTCTAGTTTAGTTTTGTGCTTGTGAAATCAACTTTAAAGAGTGCATAAGTGATCTATGCATTGAAATAATCACTTTGCATGCAAACTCAAACAACATAGATTTATACAATTTATAGCTTATTCTCCTTGCTTTCTTGATGTTTAGATATTGTAAGGACTATCAATGTTTACAAGCACCATTGAGAATTTATGAAAATGTGAGAGTCAAATCCTCAATTAAACCCCTAGCAAATTGGCTTTATAACTTTGTGTGAAGATTTGAAGACACCAAACAAACATGCATTTGGCCTAGGATGATGCTCTCTAACTATTTTTGTATGATGATCTCTTAAATGATATGTTAATAAATCCCTAACATGATTCTCTTAAGAACTCCTAGATTATAGACCTTGATGTTTTCAAATGTGTGAAGAAGTTTCTTCACATACAACATCCAAACACATAAATCAATATAGCATGTAGTAGATTGGATCAGAAAAGTGAAATAATCTATGATGTACGGATTTAATTTTGAATTTTATCTACAATCATGGATTTAGTGAAACTAGCAAATTTGGAAGAAGTTAATGAGATTCTAGGGATTAGTGATGATGTGGATTAGGATATGTCCAAATTTGTTCATCAACATAACATTTGTTTACTAATTATTTCATTTTGTGCACCCTAGTCAAAGTGAACCCAAAATATAAGAGAAAATGAGAGTGATAAGAAATTTACCACTACATGTCCCCACTTTCATGTATGCCAAGTTTTACTCGATTGATGTGTATCAAAGTAAAACAAATATGTAAAGGTAAATATCTTCAAATAGTACTAAGATATACAGTCCATGTAGTGGTCCATTCTTGAATTATTCTTACAATAAGTCTTTATTGGAACTTGCAAAATAGAGAAAATACATATATAATGAGTAGCACGTGTCACATAATTTAAGAAAAATATTGGTTTTAACTTGTTTGAGGAGTTATTTGATATTACAAAAGGTTATACATAGCTCCTCTTGGCCTGAAAAACTATATTATCTAATCAATATCCTTTTGGATCCTTTTTTGCACCTAGTTAGTTAAGTTTTACTTAGGATATTTACTTTCTGTGTCTCAAGTCATGTGATCATATCACTCTTCATAGTCACGTGTTTTCCTATGTCTCGTCTTTGCTTATATGTATAAGGGTTCTTTATGCAAATTTTTCATTCCATTACATTTTCTTCTATTGTATTAGTATTTACAATATAGGTATTCTTTATAGCTTATCTTTTGTGGAAGGATTTTTGGTGTTGCAAAATATTCCTTCTCTAGGAATATCTTTTGGTTCAACATGGTAAAAAAGCTCTAGATTTGTACACCTCTTCTGTAAAAATAGAAGAAGAAGATTTTCTTCAAATCTTTTTCACTTGGTGCATCTTGGTCCAAATTTGACCTCACAGTTAAGTCTAGAAAGCTTAATTTATATGGATAAAAAATAAACTCACTAGAGTTGAGTGATGATGGTTTTTAGATTTTCTAGTACCCCATTAATTTTGCCCATATAATTTATATTGTCCATACACTCATATGATATGTATAAGTTGTACCTTTATGCATAGTCACTACTACGATTTGACATATTTCATGTTATATTCTCTATCACTTGTAGGCATGGGTGTTATCAAAATATTTCTATCTATGGCATATCATAACTTAGAGAGGAATTATTGATGGATTTTCAAGTTTTTTTTGCTTTATTAGAGTATGTAATGATATGATACTTCTTAAAAAATGCTAGATCCACATTGTCTAAACCCAATTAAAGGGTGTTATACCTATGTGCAAACCCACCTATAATGTTATTGACATTTTCTAAGAATATTGATAATATGGAAAATCGTGAATTCTTTGTACTTTTTGATCTCCCTCACTAGTTGATGCAACTTCTTCAAAAGATTCCAATTTGTAGTTGCCTTCTATGTTGATTTTGTTGCATTGTAAAAATCTTCCTATTTGGGGACCTAATAAAGTTGTGTAACTCTGCTTCATCATTAGTTGTAGTTCCAATCTAGCTCTGACTATTTTTAATATCCGCCCTTCATGGTTCTTCATGACACATCTAGCTCCAATAGGTTATTGTGGGTTGCCATGTATTGCCCTGTCAAAATTAACCTTTATCCATCTAATATTGGTAGATTCCACTTAATGTTCTGCCACACATTTGGAGACAAATTAACCCCAGAAACATGATATTTATTTTTTATTTATATTTTGCTCACTAATTCCCGCTATTCTTCCTTTCTGAATATTTTCAGTAGAGATGCCTTGCTTGCTGTTCCTTCCACTCCTACAAATGTTCCTTGATGATGTCATCCCTGTTGGGCTTGAGCTCTTCTTTCTTCTTGGCAACACTCCAAAGCAAAAAAAGGAGGCATGGGTGGGCTGAACTCAACATGTAACCAATTACCCCCTCTTGCCTTGAATCTCTCACCCGGATTGGAGATGGCAATGAAGGCTTCTAGTCCATGGCACCATTCTTCCTTGATGCATGAGTTCATTCTTCGCCTTGTGTCTTCTTTCCCACCCAACTCCAAACACCATGCTAGAGACAAGGAGGCTACATCTACATTCATTTTATATGTATACTCTATTGTCATGTATTCATCTTCAAACAACATTTTCACCAACTGAAAAATATCAGATCGTCCATAATGAATACCGCCCCAAAATGCCAATTGTTATTTTTAGCCCTCAAATTGAAGTTTGCCTCTATTGTTAAGCAATTTTTCCTCACCACTATCAATGACACCAAGTTGGGAGAATTATCCTCTGCGCTGCTTTGTTACCGACTTTCAAACCCAATGCATAACTAAATTTGCCTACATTTTCATTCATTTAAAAAAATGCTTCGCATGATCCATTTTTCTAGAACACCCCATTTCATTCAATGCGTGAGATTTGTAAGATCTTTTCCTTGCTCCCTGCACCACTCTTCATCCCAGTGAATGCCTTAGATTGCTTCCCAAATGCCCTCTTCATTATTTTGCATTAAAGATCCTGCCCATTTTGATATGCATCTGCCGTCATGCAGTGTTTGGGAAATTTTAAATTCTTTGAACAATGTGATATTTCTATCAGATTCAAATTTTTAGTTTTTGAGAAATAATGAGCATCATCTAAATGCAATGAGTGTCAAATGTTCTTGTATATCAAAATTACTACTATGTTTCTATTTAAATATGAGCTTCATTTCTATTTTAGTTAGATTCTTCTTATCTTGAGACGGATAAAAGTATCCATGACCGTTTTCTTTTTAGAACAAGGTTTTCTTTGGTTTGGAGACCCTGAATCATTGAGTAGGTTGAATGTAAGAGGAAGGCAGAGGAGACTTTCAGGTTCTCTCGACACCATCTTGCCTAATTATCTTCTTGGTTCGAAGGTCTTATTTAAGTTGTATTTGGATCCCTTTGACTTGAAGCTCTCAACTCTTTATTGAGACCTTTGTTACAAGAAAACAAATTATTTCTAACAGTGCACAATTTGAGCTCATATACTGCACAAATGTATGCATAAAATAGACCAAATAATTGACCTTGCACACCTATTCGTGTACCCATTACACACCAAGGTAGGATTGCTAGTATATTAATTCTGCAGATGAGGGCTCCCTTTTTCTTGTGGGAAAATGCCATGGAGAAAACTCACAAGGTTTTTTTCTCATAAATAATTCTACAAAATACACAATTATTAGCTCAACCAATAGTTCAAGCCTAGAATTTGTGTGTCATATAATTTTTTTTTATAATAATTTATTATTTAAATTCATTTCATTTGAAATTTTAAGAAGAATATAAATTGTCAAAAAAACTTCATCAAGAATTTTATGTACATCCAATTTATTAATCATGCATATAAAATATAAATTTCTATCTTTAATAAAGTAATGAAAATGACCTAATTTAACTTAACTAGTTACTTTTGAGTAGGATCATACCTCTTAAAATGTTAGTAGATAATGAAAAGTATAATCTAATATAAATCTTTAATATATATTTTTCATATATTATAACTTAAAATTGAGTTAAGGAAATTAATTTCATGTCATAGCCCTAAAAGGTTAATAGTTTTTTATTTGTAAAAGACAAAAATCTTGTCAAAAGATAAAATTTCATAAGAATTTGTCATTGGAAAATAACAAGAAGGTCAAATAATTTTGAAACGTTTTTTTCCCAAAGGAAAAGGTCAAATAACTGAACATTATATTGATATATTTTAAAGAGTTTTTAGATGAGAATGCTTGTTACCATGGTCACGAGGAAGCCATGAAAGTAAAAGTACCAACCCAAACAAAACAAAGTCATCAAAATTAAAAAAAATGCCAACCTAGAAAAAACATAACCATTATAGATAGGGTGCAATCTATAAACAGATGAACTTGAAGCTTTTATATAAAATGTTAAAGTAAAGTATTAATTTAATTGTGTTAATTAAATTAACTTTACTCCCTTGTTAAGATGTCACTTTTTTTGCTTTAGTTGTTTATATTTAAACCTCTCTTGCATTGGTAGTGTTATATTTAAAACACTCATGCATTAGTTGTTTTAAATATAAACTTGCATGCATTAGTCATGTAATAATTAAACTAGTTATTACATGCACTTCTTCTTTTTAGGGTTTCCCTTTCAAGGCTTTTGATCTCCTTTATAAGGTTGATCCATTGTATATTTTATTCATTCATTATTTGAGGATATTTTATTCTTCATATTTTTGAGTCAAACCCTTGCCCTCTTCTTGTCTCTACTTCCTTGTAATAGGTTTTTGTATGCAGGTGATCTTCGGGTTTTGTGGATTTGTATTGCTCAAATCCTACATGGTATCAGAGCCTAATCTGCTACAACTTGTTCACGTTTGAAGAAATCAGAATTAAGAAAATCATCTGGTTCATATTAGGGCTTTTTCAGTTATTTTTTATTGAAATTAGGGGTCCCTAAATTTTGGTGCACTTTGAGCTCAAATGGACCTCACCGTTGAGCTCGCAGCACCCAAAAACCCTTATTTTGATATAAAATACATCAAATTTGGACAACTTTGCATTTTGGGGTATTTTTTGGTACCAAACAACTTGACACACTTCCCGAGGAAAAAATTGTCCGCATTGGCACACAAATCAAGACAAATATTTAACTATTCGACACACAAATTATGAACAAGAAATTGGCACACAAATCGAGGCAAAAATCTGTATGGCCTAGCACGCACATGCGATTTTGTAATTTTTTTTTTTGGGACGGTGATAGCTATTTGGCCATCAAATTTAAGCTTGTTATTTGATGACATCAACATGCATCATCATCATCATTTGCACTATTTTTGGGCCCTCCAGCATAGCAGTTGGTATTTTGCTCATAACTTGAGCATACCATGTCGAAATCAGGCAAACGAGATATCATCGGAAAGCTAGTTTTGAGCTCTATCTAGATTTGGAGGTTTGAATTTTTTATTTTTCTTTCTTGATGATGTTTTTTTCTTTCAAATCCAGATGTTTTATTTTGCACTCTGGGAGCTCTATTTAGCGCATCCAGACTCCATTTTGGGCAAATGATATATCGTTGGAAAGCTTATTCAGATAGATTTCTAGTACTATGAGTCATTTTCCCAGATTTTGCTCCAAGTACATTTTATTTAGTTTTTTGCATTTCTGCACTCTAGTGGATATCTTGGATGTTACAGATCTTGAGATCTCTTTCCTTTAGGGGATGGCTCTTCTTATGTTGTTCTTTTGTTTCAGTAGCCTTCAATCTTCTTTGAGCAGTGTATACTTTACTTTTGTAGCATTCTTTTATGCACATGCACTGAGATAAAGTGCCATTCTATTACATGCTTGGAATCTTGAACATGTTTGTGCTATTTGTACTTGCACTCCATTATAAGTGTCATGGGGGTTTGATTTTTTCCCTTTGTTTTCCATCTACCTTTGTCAAGTGAGTGTTCCTTCCATGACATTAGCCTCAGAGTATCTTTATTTGTGTTTGTACTTTCACTACACCTTCGACGTTCTTGGTTCTTCACGATGCGGTTCTTATTGGCCTTATTTTTAGTGTACCTTTCACCTCTCCCTTGTCAACATTATGGGGGGTTTCTACTGATTGTTCTTCTGCTTCCTTGGTTCGATAGTGTGATCTATGTATTCAATATTTGTTCCTATGTACTAGGCATATGCAGTGGCTGGGTACCTATGCATTTCGGTGAGATGGATCATTTACCATATAGACACTCTTTCTTTCCTATTTTTAGAGACACTCTTCCATCTTTGATTGATCATCTCTTCAGGCTTTGGTGTTTTATACCATTTGTATCTTCGAGTTCAGTTGTTTGTCTTTGTTTGCCTCTTGATTCGAGTAGTTTCATTTGAGGGCACTCATACAGATTATAGTCTTCTCTACCTGGTCATGCTCTATTTCAGTGGAGGATCTTTAGATCAGCAGTTACTTCTTGACAGAGTTTGCATCTTCTTGCTTCAGTGATGTTCTACATGTTCATTCTTGTTCCTATTTTTTGGAACATTCTTAGTTTTGGAGGCTTCTTCAGTCCTTCAGATTAGTTTTGTCTCTTTTTGGAGTAGAGTTTTTCCCATGTGATTTTCTCTATTTCTCCGCTTTATAGAGACTCTTTTTTGTGTTGGGTACCTCATAAGGCCATGTTGCTGGGACCCATTTTTTGCTTTCAGCATTATAGTTTCCTTTGCTTTCTTCTTGCATTGTTTGTAGTTGGATTGTTGCTCATCTTAAGAGGGGGTGTTAGAGTAAAGTATTAATTTAATTGTGTTAATTAAATTAACTTTACTCCCTTCTTAAGATGTCACCTTTTTCGCTTTAGTTGTTTATATTTAAACCTCTCTTGCATTGGTAGTGTAATATTTAAAACACTCATGCACTAGTTCTTTTAAATATAAACTTGCATACATTAGTCATGTAATAATTAAACTAATTATTACATGCACTTCTTCTTTTTAGGGTTTCCCTTTCAAGGCTTTTGATCTCCTTTATAAGGTTGATCCATTGTATATTTTATTCATTCATTATTTGAGGATATTTTATTCTTCATATTTTTTAGTCAAACCCTTGCCCTCTTCTTCTCTCTACTTCCTTGTAACAGGTTTTTGTATGTTGGCGATCTTCGGGTTTTGTGGATATGTATTGCTCAAATCCTACATAAAATATTTTTACAAGAAACCTAAAACCTGTGCTTTGATCATGGCAATGTCAAGACTCCATGAATACAGATTAGAGTTTGATCCCTTAAGTCTCACCTTCAATATCAAATCAATAACTACATTGTGTTGGAACTAGGGACTTAAAAAGAAGGCTCATTAGTAGATTTGTTTATGGGACAAGAGATTACAACCAAATATCGCGTAAAGGTCAAGTGCCTTAATTTTAAGGATTTTGTTTGCCACATTAGAGGCCCTAGGTCTTGGGATGCAAACTAATTATATGATTAGATGCTTAGGGAGCCACTTGCAAGTAAGGCAATAGACTATAACCCTATGTACCCTAATCTAGAGCTCAATTTGGCCATGTATCCCATTGAAACCCAAACACTATTATTGCTCTCTAGAAGGATGATGTAAATAGATTGCAATTACTGAAAATGGAAAATAGGTTGCAATAGAGCCTCTGCCCAATGCTTTTGTTGTCAATTTGGCAGATAAGTTGGAGGTATAACTTAATGTAAAGTATTTTAAGAAATAAATGTCCATGGGATTTCTCAATTGACTTTTAATGAGTTTCTAGGTTAATCAATTATGGGTTTAAGGGTAATTAGTTAATGCAAGTTTAGGAGTTTTTCCTAGGAAAATTCTTATGTACCCAACATTTTCTCTCTTTTGTATGTGTAGGTGACAAGATCTAAAGGCACAAATGTGAAATCAGACAGAGTCAACAAAGACCTACCAATTGAGATTTTATAGAGGCAAAAAAGAAAGATCAATGACATTTTTTTCTCCCAATGTTAGACAATTTTTTGACAACTTTCTTGGAAGGTTTTGAGCAACACCCTTATTGGGGAAACAAATTTTTTTTTTGTGTCTAACATCCCTGTGTCAAGGGCACCCAAGAGCACCATTGATCTCCACTTCTAGGTTAAGGCACAAGTTCCTCTATGTTTCCTCTTTCTTGATATATACTACATGTTTGCATATATATTTTGAGACTTTCTATATATCAATTACACTTAGTTTCACACCTTTGGCCCTATATTTAGCATTTAATTCACATATTTCAATTGCTCATTTTCAACTCAATCAAGGATTGTTGGGTCAGGACCTTGCACCCAATTCTTCTTAATCAAATTTTAGGTTGAGCCAAGTGGATCCATTCTCCTTAATGTAATCAAGAGAGAAATAGGTCTAGTTCCTAGTTTGCTAGTGAACAACCATTTCCTTCACCAACATTACAAAGTCCCAAAATGGTTTGAAAATTGATTATTATAAGTGGAAATAATATTACAAGTCTCTAGTCTAATTTGTTGGAATGTTTAGTTGAAATGTAATGAAATAATTTTCAATGGT